>JAVYIG010006506.1:0-116854 GCA_035222895.1 Strongylocentrotus droebachiensis
GATGTCTATTACGCAAATAGTCTTCAAACCAAGAAAGTACAATCCCTCTAACTCCATATGCTTTTAATTTATGTATTAATATACGATGGTCCATGGTATCGAATGCTTTCGATAAGTCCATAAAAACACCTACAGTGTGTTCTTTTTTAGAAAGGGAATCAGTTATTTTGTCACATAATTGTAGAATAGCATAATCAGTAGAGTGGTTCTTTCTAAATCCATATTGATTAGGAATTAAAAAGTTATTGATATCTAAGAAAGAATATAATCGTTTATATACTATTTTCTCTAATATCTTTGAAATGCTTGGTAGTAAAGAAATTGGTCGGTAGTTTGAAACTTTAGAGTGATCATCCTTTTTATATATCGGAATTATTTTTTGCAACTTTTAGTGGGTCGGGAAAAACCCCTTGGGAAAGAGATAAATTAAAGATATGTGATAACGGGGAAGCTATGAAGTGAATTATTTGTTTTAATAAAGATACACTTAGCTCATCGTAGCCACTAGATTTACTGCTTTTTAATGAACGAACAATTTCTAAAATCTCTTGAATATTTGTTGGATTAAAAAATAAGGATTGATTAACGTTATTATTTAAGTATTTCAAAAAATCATTCTTTTCATTAATTATTTTGGAAGCTAAATCCGGTCCAATATTAGTAAAGTATTTATTGAATGCCTCAGCAACATCATTTTGGTCTATGTGATGCCCATTATCATTAAATTCAATATTATTTGGAGTATCCTTTTTCTTCCCAAAATGTCATTAACTGTTTGCCATAATGATTGATTATTATCTTTATTATTTTCAATTTTATTACCATAGTATAATTTGCGTGATAAACGAATAATTGAAGTCAATTTATTACGGTACTTTTTATATTTATTTTGATTTTCATTTGTAGGTGATCGAAGTGAGATTTTATATAAACGAATTCGGGTAGATATTGATTTAAGTATACCTTGAGTAATCCATGGTCGTTTATTTTTCTTTTTATTTGACTTAATTCTTGAGAGGGGCACATTTTTATTATAATGACAAAGAAGTTTGTTTATAAATTTTTCATATGAACTGTTCACATCTCTTTCAAATAAATATCATACAATCTTCTTGACTCAAGTCTATTTTTAAGGATTCAATATTACGTTTGGTTTCTTTACGTCGTGTTGTATGTTCTTTATTGGGAATTTGTAGGTGTTTATCATTAGGACCTATCGTAAATATTGGTAAATGGTCTGAAATATCATAATATATTATTCCATTCTGTTTATTATCTAATACGTTTGAGAAAATATTATCAATTATAGTATGTGTTAAGTTTGTAATCCTAGTTGGTTTATTAATGAGAGGTTTAAAAAAAATGAAGATAATAAATTAGTGAAGTGTTGGCCAAGAACGGTAAAAGGTAAGGATATATCGATATTAAAGTCTCCCATAATATATACATCTTTATTTTCTCTAGAAATAAATTCAAGGCATGATTCTAATTCATCAAAAAATGTGTCGGCTACATTGTTAGGTGGTCTGTACATTACCCCAACGATTCTATTCTTATGTTTTATCATCAATAATTTCTAAAAATAATGTTTCTATTCCTTCCAGTTGAATATCATGTCTTATTTTAAATTGTACATCATTACGAGAATAAAAAGCGACACCTCCCCC
This sequence comes from Strongylocentrotus droebachiensis, assembly GCA_035222895.1. Classification (NCBI taxonomy): domain Eukaryota; kingdom Metazoa; phylum Echinodermata; class Echinoidea; order Camarodonta; family Strongylocentrotidae; genus Strongylocentrotus; species Strongylocentrotus droebachiensis. Next base: position 1,668 of record JAVYIG010006506.1, read on the forward strand.
CTTTCCGTTTTTACGGTCTGAATGAATAAATTCATAATTCTCAATGTTGAATATTGGAGGAGAAGTTGAGTGTAACCATGTTTCGGTAAGTCCTATCAAAGAAAATGAAAATGTGTTTAGGATAGATAAAAATTCTTCAAAATTATCGAAATTCTTTTGTAAGCTTCGAATATTGATGTTTAATAAACTAAAACAGTGAAGGTTATTATTGGGTCCCGTTGAATTAAAATTTGAATTGAATTCACTAGTAGTATAATATTTACTCTGGGGTGTATAAACTTGATCATTCAGAATATCATTTAAAGCCATTAAGATTACAAATGTGGTATTGCGACCAGTATAAATTAATACTATGTGTTTGGTGCGTGCATGTGCGTGTAAGAGTGAAGTGCATTTATAATGGGTGTCGGCAAAAACCAACAAAATCAGGGGGGTGTACATGATGTTCACTTGTGCGTGACTATCAGACAGACTCGGGGCCGGTGACAGCGTTCAAACGTGGTCATTAATTAAAATAAAAATAAAAAACTTAGAAATTTGTAATTTAAGAAAGTTTTATTATTATTATTTTTTTTTTTAGTATTGTTATCGTTTAAATTTACAGTGATGAATTGTTTTCGAAACGTACTACCTTTAAGTTACAGAGAAAGGTGGGTAAGCCTATGTGCTATACCTAAGGGGGTGAGAAAGAAACAACGTCAGCATTAAGGACTGGATTATGATTGACATGAGAAAAGGGATTTACAGGGGGGTATGATAATACCTTGGCTTTAGCATAAGTAATACAAATAAGCAATAGTTAAGTTGAAATAAAATGAATTAACATATATCATGCCGATCCACGCCACACCGACGAAACATCGCCAGACACCGGCGAACCAGCATACCGCGGAGAGACCGCGCCACATGATAACATTAAATCACGTCATCATGGAGCGCGAAATACCAACGATACGCCAGCCACCAGACCAGGCAACGAAACGCCAGAGCAGCGCAAACGCTACTCGTTGGTCCCTCCCTGACAACCGGCATGGCAACCAGTCCAGCGGGTGAGGGTCGCTGATCATCTAACCGTGAACCGCGGGCCACGCCCACAGACATGGTCGCCACGCACTACGTTTAAAACAAGAAAAACCATCAACAAAAAACAAGCGATAGTACACTAGTTTCGTGAAATCGACAATGATATAATGAACACCGAGCATGGTATTGATGGCCAAAATTGCCCAATAGTAACAAATAAAAATCAGTCGAAACTCGGCCAGGCATTCAAGTTAAAAGTCGATATATGTAATGTATAATAATTAAACTACAATGAAACAGTCACTAACGATTTGTTTTGGGCAGTCTCATTTGCAAAATTACTCAATGCTACAAAAATTATCCCGCATTTCATAATTAACTCAACCGGGCACTAGGTCGGAGGCACGAAGGTAGCGATGGCCAAAGACACACTTTAAGAATACAGACCAAATGGGACATTGACATCGCCATAATGCTTATTCAAGCATTTTTGTGTATGTATTGACAAAACAAAACCAGCCATGCAGGCCAAAAAATGTTAAAAAGTCGAGTGTATGTAATGTATAATAATTAAACTACAATAAAACAGTCACTACCGATTTGCTTTGGGCAGTCTCATTTGCAAAATTTTCAATGCTACACCAAAAAAAATACCCCGCATTACATAATCAACTTAACCGGGCACTAGGTCGGAGGCACGAAAGTAACAATGGTCAAAAGCACAATTTAAGAATGCATACCAAATAGGGCATTTACACCGCCATAATGCTTATTCAAGCATTTTTGTATATGTATTGACAAAACAATATATTCAATTTTTCTTGAAAGCAAAAGAGTTTTAGGGGCTAAATTTCCTAGTGCTTTTAATATATCCACAGGGACATAAAAATTGTAAAGAATCACTATCCACCCAATTTTCAAATTTCCCAAAACTTTGTACATGTATTACCTTTAACACTTGGTGCTTATGATCCCTTTACCTAATAATTCAAATATATTTTTGATCTGCCCCTAGACATGTCATCGTTTACAGTGCATGATTATATGGGAATTTCGGGTCAGTAAAGTTGGAGCAAAATACAATAGAATATAAATTGGTTATACAAAATGAAAAAATTGGGATGAAAAATATGAAATCTACAAATAAATTACTCATTTATCAATTATGATAAAAATCATAACATAATCAATTAGGTCATTTCAATGTGATGACGAGTTGAATTGCGACCACAATTTCGTCCCCGACTTCACACTCTCTCTCTCTCTCTTCCTCTCTCTCTCTCTCTCTCTTACTCTCTCTCTCGTTCCATTTATGTCTTAGCTAGGGTGTAGAACTTTGGTTGAGGCTTTTCCGTTACACCATATTACTATGCTTGTAACTGATTTCCAGGTAGATTTGTAACGGTTTCAGTGTCCCCACCTCCACACAAAAATTGATAGTGGAATATTGAAATTAAATAATATTCTATTTGAATAGTTCGCAACAGGTCGCAAAATAGAGATTAATACTAGGTCAGTAGCACGATCAGTGACTTGATGTAGTACTATCAATACATAAAACAGTACCTTCACAATAAATATAAAAAAAACATATAAGACCTATCCTTGACTTGCATTTAAACCATTACATTTTGTCCTTATATTAGCAAAAACTTAGTTCATATAATTATTGATTATCTAATATAAAAAAAAACGTTATCACCAAGAGCATTTTTTTATCGGGCACATAATTTGACATCAGCAAAAATAATATCAACACTTCCACAGCGGCAATGGTGCATACAAATAAGACATGTCATGACGAATCAGTGTGCACTTGGCTCTCTATGCTGGAATACTCCCCAGGGATTGGAGATTGTGCACACAATGTGTGCGGGCAAGCACTGAATCCAATGACCGGGGCAATAGTATATTTGTAAAGCGTTTAGAGACATTTGTATTTTAAAGCGCTATATAAAAAGCTAAATGTTATTATTATATTATTCATTGCCATGTGAACGGGACATAAATGATGTGTATTTATCAACCACACGCAGCCAAACGCAGCCGAAATTCGGCCCAGATAAATTGCTTGAGACATATTATTTTTATGTGCGGTCTCGCGGGCCTTTAGTCTCGCGGAAACTTTTCATATCCGGTCTCGCAGACCTACGCTCTCGCGGGTCAAGTGGGAAGAGGGAAGAGTGATACATGATTAAAAAGAAGAAAGAAAAAAATTGACTTACCAGAAAACTGGAAATTTGAAGTGGAAAGAATTGGTCACATTATCGAATTCTACACGCCCCTACAGAAAGTTTAATTTTGATTCATAAGGGCTATATCTATAATTAAAAAAAAAAAAATGACACTTGATCGGAAGTCGAAGACAGTGCGCCCTGTACGCTAAAGCTAGAGCCCGAGTGTTGAACTAATACGGTGAAGCTTGGGTGGATCGTTCTCGAGAATCATTCTACCGCGCTAAGATGCGGTAGAATGATTCTCAGGTAATAACAAAACAAAACAAAACAAAATGGCCTACATTACAAGCAGGACCGCGACGTGAATGCTGCTTCTGAGGCCCCAAATGAATAAGGAGTTTACAGATAGCACATGGTACAAATGACCCCAAATATCCACAGATCTTTTACACATGGAGAAGTTCCACTTTGAGCATATTAGAATAATAACTGCCAAAGTCCTATATGTGCTTCATGAATACCTTTTGTTTGCCCTCTTGAAAAGAATACTTCCACCTGCGTATCATAGAATGTACCGTTGGTGCATAAATGAATAATGTTACATAACTTTCATGAGCGCATATCCAGTATTCATCTCTGTGGGTTTTACCTTTTTGGTACAAATGACCTTTATCTGCCCATGCGCAGATTGTATCTGTAAACTCCCTTATTGCTCTAATGCAGAACTTGCAGTATAGCATTGATGTCCCAAAAAAATGTGGATGCAGAAGGGTATTGTAGAAGCAGAGGACCACCTTTTGAAACATCCAAAGCCGGCAACCAACTAGAGCTCTATCCGCAAATCATTTCATTTTGTGTCTTCCACCTGTGCGTAAATGCCTGCATGTGACTTTCATATTTTCATTTAAAAAACCTTGTTAGTAGTGTTTAAAGTAACAGTCGATGTCTGAGCTTTGAGGCTATATGCAGACTGCACGTTCAACTGCACTCCATGATCCCTATGCTATAGCTGCTCCTGTCACAGCCAGAGACTGACAAAGTTAGACTCGGCTCAATTTGGCTTTAGAAAATTGTTTTAAATGTCATCAAAAGTGAGCCGACGCAATTTCAAAGCTGTAAAGTTCAAAGTTGGTATACGATTTTATACATCCGCGTCAATATTCAAGAAACGAAAACACAAACCACTGTATGTTTATTTTGACATATATGCCTACACTGTATGTCACAATTAAATATGGGGAGCTACTGCACCGTCGTATGCAATAGAAGTGCCAGAATAACTATTTATAACACAGGTCATAAACATAGAAATGAAAAATTTAGTTTTTATTAAAGGACAATAAGGAGCATTGTCAATGCAAATACCCTGGATGGTTTTTCTCTCACGCGCTGTCAAGCATTCTATTTATTAAAAAAAGTCTTTGTCGCAATACAAAAAAACATTGCAGCCAAGAGCAGTTCATACGTGATACATGCGTAATCAGATCCATGGGCGCCCCGCTCCCTCCCACACGCAAAATAATATAGAAAAAAAAGCATAAAGAAGAAGCTTAATGCATGGTTATTCACGACCCCATGCATGAAGTCTTTCGTCTACGGCCAGGCGCGGATCCAGGAAGCTCTTACCGGGGGGGGGGGGGAGGGGCGGAGGGGGGGGGCACACGGGGGGGCACCGTGTGTGAAAGAGAACATATATATACCTTTTTTTGGGGGGAGGGGGGTAAGAGGACATTTTTTTTTTTTTTTTTTAGTCCCCAAAAAATCGCAACGACTCAGCCAGCCGCTGAATAAAAGGGGCGGGGGGCGGGGGTGGGGGGGGGGGGGGGCACGTCTCTGTCTATAGTAATATTTGGGCGGATTTAGGGCTCATTTAAACATTTTTTTTTGGCCGGGGGGGGGGGGGCACGTGCCCCCTGTGCCCCCCCCCCTGGATCCGCCACTGACGGCTGATTGTCAACGAAATGAAGTTAATTCTTTTGTCAACTCTGTTTGTTGCTACGGCAGGCACCAAGTGAAAACGAATTCGTTTGTTAAAATTATGGAAATGCAAGCACTACTTTAAACAAACAGAACTTTGTCATTCCTTGCTCATTCTTCCTGATTGAGGTGTCGTATAAAAGGGCAGAAACTCAACTTTTTAGAAATGTGATTTTCTCCTTGAAATTCAGATACCGTCCGCCAAATGACTTTTTGGTTTCCTCTCTTCAAATTCATTTTAATAACTCATGCGTGAAATATGTATTATATCTCAAAGTACCATTCTATAAACATTTTAATAAAAGCTAAAGATTAAACTTTTAAACACAATGAATCTCGGTTTGTTTGACTGTCGACTCAATCTCTTTCGCCCTCTTTCTACTGATCTAACCTCCTTCTTCTAGAGCTTTTGCAATAATTTATTTTCCCTTTTTGTATCCTTCTTCCTTTTTGCCTTTTACTATTTCCCTACATTTTTCCTCTTTTATTCCCCCCCCCCCCCGCTCCAAAAAAAAAAAAAAAATCTATAATTTCTTAATAGCTTCATAATTTTTTCCTTCTATTTATTGATTTTCTAAGCATACTTTGCTCATGTTATATTGTAAAACTACGGAAGCTTATAAGTGCCAACCAGATGACAAGATAAGAAGACGGGAAGACGGGGAAATGATGAGAAGACGAGATAAGAAGACAAGTTAAATGACGAGAAGTCGAGTTGTTGGTACTCGGCAAGTCGACTTGTTTGGGACCATAAGACAGGATGACGAGTTGTTGAAGCACTGCCGAGTTAGGCCCTTTTAAACACCCTCAGTAGTTTAAATACAGGGTAGACAGTATCTGAGATATATCGACTGTATTAGAATATGGGGTGGGGCAGCAATTCACACTACACTGACTACTATCTTGCGCTCAGTACACAGAATCAATGATTATACTGTTCGAAGAGCTGAATTCTCTCTTTTTGACTGAACATCTTACTTTGTCTTCAGTATACAACTCCCCCCCCCCCACCCCCGAGGTTGACGGGACCGCATGCGTGTTCCCAAAATGTCCGGTAAAGGGGTACTTTTCACGCACCCAAGTTCGGCTCGTAGTACACAAAAATCCGGCCCGTATTGACTTTACACACCGGACTTAGTGGGGTGTTTTCAAAAGGAGGGAACATGCATACGCGTACCCTAAATAACACTGAGTGAGGGGGGGGGGGGCGGGACAACTTCATCTCGTTCTCATTCGATCGACAAGGACATCAAACATTCAAAACATGGCTGATAAGTTGAATAACTATTTAATCCTACTAATATTTCCACTTCTAAGCTTTATAGAATACTACTGGCCACAGTATACAGTCAATCAATTATAAATCTCAGCTCTCGTCCAACACAACTATGATGAGGGGGGGGGGGGACTGGACAGACCATGGTCCAGGATTAAAACCAGAGGTAAAACTCAATGGCCCGAATTCACAAAGGAGGTTTGTCGACAAACCTAGGTTTATGTGCGTCATATGACGCATTTCGACGCGTTTTTACAAACCAAGGCTTGTTAAAACGCGTCGAAACGCGTCTTATGACGCATATAAACCTAGGTTTGTCGACAAACCTCCTTTACGAATTCGGGCCGATGAGAATAAAAACTCTGGAAAACCCATGTCGTAACATAAAATAACACATCGCACTTTCATTGTAAATAAGAGCTGTCTCGTTGAAAGTTCAAGCTAGAATGATTCAATTACACAGTTATTGATGCCACGCCCTGGTCTCCGTGGCGGGAGCTCGCACACCTGTACCAGCTACCTATCCAAATTACATTCTACCGGGGCAACGGCCCCAAATTAACCCAACAAACAACATTTGCCTGCTATACAATCGTACCGCAGACAAAAAATAATCTCTTTTGCCTTCAGATTGAACGAAATATATTCGTCGAATTGCACTATAAGCATTTCATCTCATTCAGTAGTAACAGAACACGCCCTTAATACTGGATACAAGATTTTAATGGGATGATGCCCACAGTATATCGACTTTGAAACGCACTTCTGGTCAAGGATAGTAGTAGAAGAATCCATACAAAGGATTAATCCTTCGCTGAATAGGGACTTTTGCTATACACTGTTACCTTTATTCGCTCCAGTGATCTTGAGGCAGCAGACAGCAAGAAATTGTGTAAGTAATAAAAAGTCCACGGGATTGGTTGTTAAACTACATACAACTCAGACTCTCTCCAGTTGTATACATCAAAAGGTTGTTTTGGGAACCACTTCTATCTTTACGGTTTGATAGTTGAATAATACTGAGGAAGTAATCATGCCTTCGTCTATTTCGTGGAGTTTTTGCATGGGTTTCTTTCAAAGCAATCGAGCTTTTTCGACCGCCCTTGTAATCATTGTGCTCATCGCTACTGCTGTGGGTGAGTTCAACTTTTAATCGCTGTAGTTCGTAATTATCAACCGAATGTATAATTTGTATAAAAAAATGATTAATACTGCATACCAATTTCAATATTAACTGATGATTCTATTATTTAAAAAACTTTAGTTTGAATGCCGGGAGAGGGTTGTTATCTCTCGCAACCATGTTGTTCTCCCAGGGGCGGCGGAGTGTCTTTCAAAGTGGGGGGGGGGGGGGGGCACCAACATAAAGGGCATTTTCTGGAAAGAACAAAGGAGCACCTACAAAGGGAAACATCAAAGCGAAAGAATACAATTTTTAGACGTTGGTATATAACATTACGTTGTGATTACATTATCAGGGATGATTTTAATGTTTGTTTCTCCCTCTACATGCTCCAAGATACTGCTTAAGCATCATACTTCGCAGTTGGCTGTGATGGTCTGAATATTTTTTTGTGAGCAAGGGAAGCGAGCGAGCAAACATTTTAAGATTTCGGGGTCGCATCTATAAAGAGAAAAAAAAACCTTGATGGGGTCTTAAGCACAATCTAATCATGAAAGATTGAAAAGATCTTTAATCAGAAACATCATTATATCATCTTTAAATGCGAGCAAGTTTGTGTGAAATAAAAGAAAAAGTTACTCTTGTTTTAAATTCGGGGACATTTTATGGTAAAAAGAAAAAGGACACTTGTTAGAAAAAAAAGGACTACGTGTCAAAATAAAAAGGGGAATTATAAGAGGTGAAAATGGTACGCTTCTCACACCTGTTAAAGGTACTATGTCTCTTTTGCAGGCCAAAAAAATGAAAAGGTTAAATTCCAACGGCATATGAAAGACAATACTAATTAAGAACTTCCCTAAAAAAGAGGGGGCTTGAAAATGTCTTAAAGTGGGAAAATAACGACTATTAGTTGTCGAATCGACGTAGGAGCTATAGAGCCAGTAAGTAAAAGTCTGATTTTTCAGACCATTGTACCGAATGGTCCTACGTTTTATGCTGCACAAATATTCAATCCATTTAATTCTGGCCATTACAAGAAGTGGGTTATTGATGTAGATAAATGCTCATGTGCCCTTTACAGCTCATTTTATGTATATTATTACCAAAGATGAAGAAAAAAAGCCAGTCAGTCACTCAATAGTGTCTGAAAGTGAAGTCTAGCAAGTAAACGGGTTTCCTTGCATAATTTGAATATCAGGACACTGCTAACATTTAAATTTCACAGATCGGGCATACATGACATACTCATTATTCCCGCAAAGTTCTACAGAATTTGATGTTGGCTGCAAAAGGGACATAGTGTCTTTAAGAGGCACTCACCAGAGATGAAAAAGGCACGGAACCGAAAAGGGGCAATTATCAGTAGGGGGAAAAATGGTACAAATAAGAAAGGATAAGGGGCATGCGTCAAAACTATAAGGGACACCTCACAGTTTTGAAAAGGGGCAATTATCAGGGGCACTTTAGGGATTCTTGAACAAATGGGGGCACTGTGCCGCCGTCCCGGCTCAGCCTCTCTGTGTTGTTCTTGGTCAATAATCACCGATATTTTACATTTCTATATTCAAACTTTCTGATCAGAAAGTTTTACCCCCAAATAAGCTTTAAAAAAAAAAATTATGTTTCAAATAAACACAAACATAATATGTATATAAATACCGGCGCGTACGCAGGGGGGGGGGGGGGGGTCCCCCCCCCCCCATTTAAAAAATAAATTATAAATTAAAAAAAACAAAAATTGTGCTTAAGGGTGACCAAAAAAAGGTAACCTTACCCCCCCCCCCCCCCCCCCCTTACTAAACGAAATATCGGTCGACCAAATTTTCAAATTGTCGGGACAAAATATACGTTAAACAGAACGGCTTTCTCCTCCTCTCTCTGTCTCTCTCTCACTGTCTTAGTTTGTCTTCTGTTTATTCACGACCTCTCTTCGGTGCTTTCCTTCTGTGTCTTAATTTGGTTTCTTTGAGACGTATTATTTATGACCTGTTACCTCCTTCCTACGCGCTTTTCCTCACTTCTGCCTTCTTATATCTTTGTGACGTGATTATTCGAGTACTTCTTGTACCTAGGGGTCAAACGTAAGGTCCGAATTACATAACATTGCAGCAGAAAGTTTTAAGCTATTTTGTAGAAGAAACTACAGGCCCGATTCGGTAAGAATACAATATCCATTTCTATTGATATAGGCCTATACTAAAATGTATCTTAATATAATTTCAGTTAAGTTTGGAAGAATTTTATATGAGTTTCGTGAAGATGACGCTAGATGTTGTACCTTTTTGGAGTAGACAAGAGATGAGTGTATATAATAGGGACTTTTAGATTGAGTGGACGAGAACGGCGTGAACGTCCACTGATCATGCGTGTCCATGGCAAGACGTTTTAACATTTATTTCTATTTCTTGATATCAAGAATTCAATTCTTGATATCAAGAAATGATTATCTGTTGTAAAGCAATGGTAATTATTGATATCAAGAAATGCTTTTTGTTGAAAAGCAATGGTAATTCTTGATATCAAGCACTAGGAATAAATGTTAAAACAACTTGCCATAGACACGCATTATCATTGGATGTTCACGCCGTCCTCGTCTACTCAATCTAAAAGTCCCTGATGTATAGTGTAGAAAAGCTGAGTTCTTTGTCTTTGTCATTCAGCAGAAATTGCAGTACATTCTAGTGTTTCAAAATAGCAAATATTCTACAACGATGTAGATGATTAGGCCTACTTGTTTACTATATAAATATATAGATATTTATATTATATATATATATAGTTCATGGCGAATTCAGTGTAAAACTAAGAGTTAAGGAAAGAAACAACTTTATATTTACAATACATGAAAGTAAGTTTTAAGTTAATGATATGATTTGTCTTTATCATCATAGGAATACGTGCACCTGTTTAAACTTCATCAATCTCACCTTTCAATAGAGAGAAGAGATCTTTGGAGAGACCTGTGTGTCTTGAAGAGAGATGTCAGCTGCTAAAACTACATACAAGTCATATATCATATACCCAACGCTCAAAATACACGGGGGCGGTGGGCGATTCGCCCCCGTGAGCTCCATAATCGCCCCCGTCAGGTTGCTCACAGGGGCGATTGAAAATTAAAAATCTCCTCGTGGAATTATAAAATAAAGATTATCTTTTCTGATATAACTTTAACACAATATTGAGTATCAATTTTCAAACCTTAAACCAATGAAATGGAACTTAGATGGCGCTATCTCTCCCATCTCCATGAGTATTACCGAAACAAAAAAACGGAAGCTCGCACTATATTGTGCGGCCGTCAGCAGTGGCTATACTGCGCCGGTAGTACAGGTTTGCACGCTGACGCCCAATATCTGCTGGAGCTGGAGACGATCACGCAAAGACTGAAATATGCAGAAGTTTTTCGTTGTGAAAGTGTGAATCCTCTGAAATCTGGTGATTCTAAAAGACCAGCAAATTATGTACCTCGACCAGTAAATCAATATCGAGAAGAAGAACAAGACCAAAGATGTTGCAGGGGCGGATCCATGCGGTTTAGGGGGTTTGACCCTCCTACCCCCCCCCCCCCTCCCCCTTGGGCTGCCAAGTGAAAATGTGATGTGCATAGAAAAATGCCATCATGTGTCCAGACCTACACAGTATAGATGTCAGTAGATGCCGGAAAGCATCACTTACGGGGGTTCAAAATAGCACCAAAAAAATGCTCCGCTCGTTAGTAGATGCCAGGAAAATATCACTTACGGGGGTTCAAAATAGCACCAAAAAATCGCCTCGCCGCTTTGCGGCTCATGGACGATGCTCCGCATGTTGGTAGATGTCAGGAAAACATCACTGTCTTACGGGGGTTCAAAATAGCAACAACAAAAATCGCCTCGCCGCTATGCGGCTCGTGGACGATAAATGATAATGATAAAAAACAAGGAATTTAGGAGTTTCATGGGTACCAATTCAATGGAAATTTGTATTAAAATAAGAGCCCCCGTCAACACTATAAGAGCCCCCGTGAGAAGGCTCACGGGGGCTCTTTTGGGGGGGAAGAGCCCCCGTGGACAAAAAAAAAAATTGAGCCCTGCATATACCCTTTTATACAACATCTACGTGGATCCTTGTCATTTGATTGGACACATGATATTCAATAGATGGTATATTGCACGGTCGTGCATTTTTGGTTATATGCGCCGTGCATTTTTGGTTATAATGCAGACTGCGTACCTCTCTGCTGCATGTGCGCGTATCCCTGCGTGTATCTGACGCGAAGGCAATCTGCATGTAATCGCCAAGGCTTGACTCGAACTTTAATTTATCTTTATAAGGAGTAAAGCATAATTTGTTGATTAACGTTCTGTTAGGTCTTCTTCGATGTTGTATAAAACAAATAATGAATGTTTTTCATTCGTTTAATAGTGCAAATATGTTCATTCTTTGAAAGATTAACGTTAATTCTATTCAACTCGGCTGACGCCTCGTTGAATAGAATGTTAATCTTTCAACTCATGAACATATATTCGCACTATTGAACTCATAACCATTCATTATTTGTATAGTAATACTCGAAGGATATCTATGTATAGCTCTCCGACCAAGTCGCAAAACAGGTTATATGGAGAAAAAACGATAGCGTAAAGTGCCGCAAGGCAAAAATACTTGTCCTAGCTCCTAAAAAAATATTGTTTTGAACCTCAATAAAACTTTTTTAAAGTTATAGGTTGGCAACTCTAGATGGTATATGAATCGATTCGAATGTTCGCTACAAAGTGATGCACATTAGCGCCTGTTCAATCCGGTTGATCTCGGCGCAGTTGACAATATTCCCAGCTATATTTCAGTCATGATATTATTTTGATGTCATATTTGGTATACTTCTCCATCTGTTTTGTACATGACACTCCGTTTATAAAAAGCCTGGTTTCCAGACAAACAAAAATCAGATAAGGACAAATTCTTTTAAACGAGAGAAGAATTTGTAGGATTTAAAATAAATGTAGTATTAATGAATGATTATTCACTATTTCCGAAGTACGATTTGAAATCATTATCACTATCATTATATTCGGTGCCAGTTGCTGAGCCAGTGCCTGTCTCTCCCAACGCTGCGGCAGTGGAGGAAGCGGACCGACTGTATGATGCCGTCCAGTTTACAGAGATGTACGATCATCTGATACGCTTCAAGGACACTACCGATGACGAGCTTCTGTGGCGCCTTGCCAGGGCCTGTCGCTGTGTGGGTCTGCTACTGAGCACCAGCGAGGGTGAAAAGAAGAGACTGACCTTCGAATCGTTTGACTTTGCTCAGAGGGCCTTGGAGGCAAACGACCAGAACTTTGCTACCAATAAGGTGACAACTAGAATAAAGTTTACGATGATGATGGTGGTGATGATGATGATGTTGATAATGGTGATAATAATATCAAATAGAACTGCAATCGCAGTAGAACGATATGCATGCATTGATGCCCGTAAATGATGTACGATGCAGAATCTGATAAAAGGGCATTTCTTGGACTATCTAGGGGTGCCGTCAGAGAAATGAATTCATCTATTTTTTGATCCATTATCTATTTTCATGTAGAAATAACTTTTCTTATAGACAATTAGTTATTAAGTGTCCTTTTTTCCTCCCTCACTCGCTTTACTCGCTCAGAACATTTAGATACAGGATGATTCTGGACAACGAGATGCCTGCATATTTTTATATTCCTGCTTCGAGGTGACTGAATAAATGAGTTTTGTATATATACATGTATTTGGTATCAAGGTGCCCGCATACTTGATATCATATTTTTTTCTAATGTGTTTAGTTTACAAAATGACATTCTTATCAGATTAAAAATGTCATTGTTTAAGAAAAAAATGTGTTCGTATGTGTTTACATGGCACTTGACGTGTACCAGAGTGATGGAAAATGAATCTGCTGTAATGAATTTGAAAGGGTGACGCGAAACTTTTCATTTCTCAAAAGGGTGCCGTGACTATAAAAACGTTCAACAACGCTGATCTACAGCAGGATGTGGACCACGGTCCGCATCCCGAATGCCTGCTTCCAATTTTCTTATTTTAAGGAAAATACGGCAATTTGAAAGTGTCAGGAATCTTTGAAGAGAATTAAAGAAAAATCAAAAGGAATGGTAAGAAATGCTGAAAAAGATGACATCTTCTCTCTGTTACCGTTTGTTTAGCTTTAGAAGCAGTGGCAGATCCAGTTGGGGGCCATATTAGCCGCACCCCCTTTGGGCGGTCTTAAAAAAGGGGAAGGGATAAGAAAGAGCAATGTTAGAAAAGGGAGTAAAGAAAGGCAAATGAGAAGAAGAGATGAATAAGGAAAAAGAAAACAAAATAATTGTCACCAAAGCATACGTATGTCGGAGCACCCAAAAAAGGCAAAGGCTGTTTTTTTGTTAAGGTTTGAAAGCTAGATAATTGAAGCAGGGATTCCATGCCTTGTAATAATGTGGTTGGTGTTCAGTGATACATAAAGACTTGTAAACTGTTTTTTCCTCCATCTGATCTCTTAACTCTTCCACAGTGGTATGCTATTTGCTTGAGTAACAAGTGTGACTATTTGGGAACGGAGCAGATGATTACAAATGCATATGTCATCAAGGAGCACCTCTTGGTAAGATATCTTCATTGGAACAGTTTTCTGACCTGCCTACATTTCGACGTCCTATTTGATATCCTATTTTGCTATCTTTGCCTCATATTCTAAACAAAAGTCTGGATTTAGCTCATGCTGCAATCATAATTATTAACTTTTAGGTCAGTCAAGAATCCCATGACTTTTACACGCCGATCGACTGTCTGATTATCAAGATATTTATGATTGGCAATCGAAATTTAAAAAACCGTATTCCCAACGGTGTTTATAACACTACAGTCTACCAGGGGAAATGTGCGTTGGTAAATCCGGTCACTTAAATATTTTTACTTTTCTGAGGCATTTCATTTCATGATCATGTTGAAGCGCAATTTTTGTAGGGCTTCAATATTACACCATATCACAGACGCTGATAACACACTAATAACACGTAGGGCCATGCATCTCAGATTTGTAAAACAGGAAACTTTTTTAAACCCTTTAATGAAAATATGACAATTACCTTAAAATGCTATTGAATGTATCGGGTATAGTATTGGGTAGCTAGTGCGAGCCTGAGAGTGCTGTATTGGAAGCATGCTGACTGCTATTTTAAGTGCGCTTACCTTACTCCAAGCTACGTCATCCCATACGTTAAGGACCACATATAAGATTTTAGAATGTCTAGAGATTGTATCTCTAATAGCCCTACCAAAGAGTGAAGTAAATTTAGATGTATATATTTTTGATCAATTTATATTTGTAACTCTATATGCTTCCTAACAATGGGACATCAAATGACTGACCAAATACCTAGGACTTTATACCAAGTATGCATTTGTCGTGAATGTTGGTGTATTGGAATATACACTAAAAACATGACGGACAAAGAAAGAGGACAAAATATACAGTTCCTCATTCTACCCTCAACAATTGCTGTGGTAGATAAAGGAACATCCCTTCACTGCTTTTATCCAAAAATGTGTAGAACAGGTGTCACATGCATATTCACCTGTTCTACACATTTTTGCATAATAGCAGTGAAGGGATGTTCCTTTGTCTACCACAGCAATTGTTGAGGGTACAATGAGGAACTATATATTTTGTTCGTCATGTTCATAATGATACAGGTAGAGGTTGCACGACATGCTAATAAAAGTTCTCTCATTGTGTTCTTTTACAGCAAGCCATCGAATTGAATCCAGAGGATGCATTATCTTTCTATTGGCTAGGTCTGTGGTGAGTATTAATTGTAATCATATCGGTGACCTTTGCACTTTGGACAGCTAATAGTCGCTCCAGGATTTATTTCATCAAATATATAGGATTAGGGTTTTAAGATGTTAGGTTAGGTTAAAGGTTATAGGGCTAGGGATAATGTTGGGTCCAGAGTTAAAGGTAAGAATAGTGCAGGAAATCAATATAGAGCAACAGGATCAAATGTCGGGTCACCTCAACGACCACAATAAATACAGTGTGATATTTTGCTCCTCTCGATCACTCTCACATCGTAGACTGGGTCCAAAGCGCGAACTCACAGTAGTACAAAGTGGATACATTTTTTAGCATACGGGGGCTTTAAATAAACGATGTTAATGCTCGGTAATTAAACACACTGTATGCCATAATTGCTTAGCTGATCAAAGGGACCTAGTACAGACCCACAAATGTGTAATGTCAACTCAATATGCTGATGCTTGCTAAACAACAACAAGAGCAATTGTATTGCTCGGCTTTGCTTTCAAGGCATATAGAAATTTGAAAGTATTGCCCATTGCTAGAAACATATTGCCCATTGCTAGAACCATATCGTCCATTGCTAGAAACATATTGTCAATTGCTAGAACCATATTGCCCATTGCTAGAACCATATTGCCCATTGCTAGAACCATATTGCCCATTGCTAGAACCATACTGTCCATTGCTAGAACCATATTGCCCATTGCTAGAACCACGTTGTCCATTGCTAAAACCATATTGTCCATTGCTAAAACCATATTGTCCATTGCCAGAACCACGTTGTCCATTGCTAGAACCATATTGTCCATTGCTAAAACCATATTGTCCATTGCTAGAACCATATCGTCCATTGCTAGAACCATATTGTCCATTGCTAAAACCATATTGCCCATTGCTAGAACTATATTGTCATCATCCTTGACTCGGGGCATTATGATTCTATGACATGCTAAATATTTGCAGATACCGCTCCATCCAAGGACATCCAATATGTCATGCATCTATGTTATTACAATACTATTCATTTGACTTTTTAGAATCTCAGTCGGTGATATCTTCCATACTTAAAATGAATTGATATAAATGTGTTTAATGATGTTGTAATTCCTCGCGAGATTGAATGGCAGTCAGTGAGTCAGTGCAAAGGGCTCAACATGACTAGATGAATCTATTTACTTTTTTCCAGGTATTACACATATGCAAATATGGAATGGTACGAAAGGAAAATTGCTGCAGGTGTCTTTGGTTCACCTCTTTCTGCAACAAATGAAGAGGTATTTCATTTTTTTTTAAAGCATGATTTGATGTATTTATATATTTCATGTAGCTGCTATTGAAGACAGCAAGGATGACCAGAGAATGAATGAATGACTTTGACCCTATTCCAACTTTGTGGCAGGAAGGGGTCATTTTGACATAACCCCCACCACACCTCATCCACGAACAATAGCCCACTGTACACACTGCCCAGCTAGAGTCACACCATTATTTTGTAAATTATTAATTTAGCATCACGTGTATCTGGAAGTGGAAAAGGGAACTAACAGTAATCAATATAATCCGTCGTATCTCCATCCTGTAAAAATGATATATGATATGCAAGTGTGCCACTACACTGGAGAACCCTCTACTCTAAAAGAAAGAATGGTTGGTGACTCCTTTTACAATGGGCCTCCGTTTAACATCCTATCCGAGGGACGGGATGTCGTCCACAATAACCTAGCCCGAGTCTCTATGGAATAGGGGAGGGCCACGTTAACACACACCAAAGGCTTTAGTCATCTGCCTGGGTTTGGATTTGAACCCACAATCTTTGGTTTCGAAGGCAGACATTTTTATACCGACTGAGCCAATATGTCTTGTCATATTTAACAGTTACTGCTGAGTGGGAGGGGGAGTTGTCTAGGTATATGTTTGTTGATGTTAGTGGTTACGGTGGGGATTGTGTTTCCAGGAGCAAGTTGTATCAGCAAAATATACAAATCATATGCTTTTTTATTGTCTCTCCTTTGTAGGCTCTGACGATGTTTCTTGCTGCAGAGATGAGTGAGTAAAAATATTTTTGATCCAAGTTGAATAAAATATTGTCTTATACATTCTGCTAATCCTAGGCCATACAGACAACACTATTATTTTATTTTTTTGTTGGGGGGGGGGGGGGGCATAAAACAATACTTAATGATGATTCACAGCATTTAATTTGTTCTGCTTTGTCAATTCTAGTTTCGCCCAACTTCTACGGCATGAATCAGTATATGATAGGCAAGACATATGAAAAAATGGGTGACAAGGTGTCGGCTGCTGTTTATCTGAATAAGGTTGTTGCTTATAACAATGTCAAAACGGAGGAAGATAGAGAGGTAGGTTAAATGTAGGTGGGTTGGTAAGTCCTAAAAAATGATTATGTATTTTTTTGGAGAGCTTATTTTAAACTTGTATGTTTAATGTACACATAAGAGCATAATTATACAACTTTTCCTACACAGTCAGTCTTGTACAAAATTGTTGAAAACAAATACGGGGTTTTAATTCCCCAATAATATAATTTACATTCCCTATCCACTTTTGATATTTGTCTCTCCTCATTTTATTATCTAATTTCTTTTCTCTCTTTTATGTTTGAGATATCTCCTTCTCTCTCTCTCAAGTTATTGACATATCAAATATATTCATATATTCCTTTATTTTCCTTCTCTTTTATATCTAGAGCTATATCTCTCCTTCTTTCTATTAATGTTGGTTGGAACTTCTTTTCCTTCCGTTTTCTCTTTCTTTCCTGTCACTCTCTTCTGTTTTTTAGTTATCTGCCCAATTATAAGGTAGACGAATGAAAGAGTGTTGAGTATAGAAAAGAAACAAGGAAAGAGATGTAGATATCCCATGGATATGGTCTAAAATGTGCGAATAGGAGTTCTGTTTTTCTGTGAATATCATTTCCTGATTGTTTTAGGTTGTTTAAATGTTACCACTCTAAACAACCTATGTCTGTTGTATGACAAACAATTCAGAGTTACTATCTTAATATAGCAAGTCACTCCCTCCCTTTTATACATATTTTTGAGTTAAACTGAGGGCTGCAAGTCGGCTTTAGTGAACAAATTTGTATATAAATGATCGATACCTTATATAGAGTGCTTGCAGAGTATTTAAAAGGATTGGATGTCTGTTGAAATTCAGAAGGGTGTATTAGGTGTGTGAGAAGTACATGCGTTGGGTCAATGTCGCTATTCATAAGGTCCGCTATTCATAAGGTCGGCTATTCATAAGGTCCGTTATTCATAAGGACCGCTATTCATAAGGACCGCTTTTCATAATTGGTGAAAAGGGTCATTATTCATCAGGTTCATTATTCATAAGGACCGCTATTCATAATCAGAGAAGAGGGTCGGTATTCATAATAAGAGAAGAGGGTCGCTATTCATATTGCAAAATCGGGGTCGTTATTCATAAGGGTCGCTATTCATAATAGGAGAAGAGGGTCGCTATTCATAATACGAAATGAGGTTCGCTATTCATAATAGGAGAAGAGGGTCGCTATTCATAATAGGAGAAGAGGGTCGCTATTCATAATCGGAGAAGAGGGTCGCTATTCTTAATACGAAATGAGGTTCGCTATTCATAATAGAAGAAGAGGGTCTCTATTCATAATAGGAGAAGAGGGTCTCTATTCATAATAGGAGAAGAGGTTTGCTGTTCATAATACGGAATGAGGGTCGCTATTCATAATAGGAAATGATGGTCGCTATTCATCATATAGAGTTAGGGTCGCTATTTATAATACGAAATGAGGGTCGCTATTCATCATAGGACTAGAGGTTCGCTGTTCATAATAAGGAATGAGAGTCGCTATACATAATACGACTAGAGGTTCGCTATTCATAATACGAAATGAGGGTCGCTATTCATAATACGATATAAGGGTTGCTATTCATAAACAATGTAAATTAAATAAGCAATAAACATCAGTAGGCGAAATAATGGATAGGGGATACCCCACGGCTGTAGCGTAGGCGGGAGGGGGCCACATGGCCCCGAATATTTGTAGAAAACATTTATTGAAAACATATTGAAAACATTTCTGAACAAAAGAATAGCGACCCTCTTCTCCTATTATGAATAGCGACCCTTTTCTCCTATTATGAATAGCGATCCTCATTTCGTATTATGAATAGCGACCCTCTTCCCGTGTTATGAATAGCGACCCTTATAAGTAATGAACCTTATTTCGTATTATGAATAGCGACCCTCTCGTCGTATTATGAATAGCGACCCTGATTTCATATTATGAATAGCGGTCCTTATGATTAATGACCCTTAATATGAATTATGAATAGCGACCCTCATCTCACGTTATGAATAGCGGTCCTTATGATTAACGAACCTTATTTCTTTATGAATAGTGACCCTCTTTTGAATAGCGGACCATGAAGTACGGGAATTTGCACGTTATGAATAACGGTCCTTATGAATAGCGAATAGACCCCCCATGCGTTAATGCTCTCCAAACCAATCTTTGTCATATACAGTAGGTTTGCATCACCATGCAAGCCGACACTTACAAGCAGCATCTAATCTTTGTCATGTTTCTGACCTGTGCTTTCTTTATTCCATTGATCCATCATCATTTCCCTTTTAATAATAAATTCATTGTATTTTGCTTCAGTACCTAGTTTTGATGTTTGGTGCAATATTTTACCCAAAGCTGTCATCTAGTCTAGCATAAAATATATTTGATAATGTGTAATCTTTTGATTGTAGCCACTTTGTTTACTCTATATAAGTTCAGTGTGTAAATTATTTCTACCATCGTCTGATTGTTAAGTATCGCTTTGTGTTTCTATTTTGTATTTGGGATTCAACCTTTTGGTTGCAAAAAATAACACAAAATTAATAAAAAGCACATCATCAACCTTCGTGCTTATGCTGTAGACCTCCTAAATCATGTGTATCTAAGACTGATCAACATTATTCATATAACTCAATTTCTTACCTTTTTCTACTATTTTATGAAAAAATATATCAATGTCTCATTAGTGCACATGACTATGTATGTCTTAAAAGATGATATAGATATATATATCAAATCAATCAAATCAAATCAAATCATTCCTACTTTTTCTCTCCTATAATACTCCAGGCGATTCGGAAGGCAGAGCGATCGTTGGAAACGATGTAACCCGAGTAACCATGACAACTATAGAACATCATAGGTCTAAACATGCTATCCTATTTCAAAAGTGTACAACTATACATCTCAGTAAATTGGCACAGTAGGGCCTATAGTTGAACTGTTATGTTACAGACAGAGTCCTGTTTTTTTTTAAATATCTGGTTTGTGTATTAACCCTTACTGGACTGGGCTATTTTGAGCACCTCGTGATTGGGGGGGGGGGGGGCGGCCTGGGAGGCCCCCCCCCCCCTATGATCTCGGCCGTCGAAAGTCCGATGAACGCGAACATTTGCATGTTTGTAGATATTTACGTAAGGAACAAGATGGTATAATTAATTTTTTCCTAATATGCACATTTTTGTCGTTATAGCCTAATTAATTATGCAAAATGCTAATTTTATGCATTTTACAGAAAACTCTTCATATTTGTCTGTAGACTTGTGAAGAATGTTGAAAATGTATTGAATAAATGTTTCCTTCATCTCAAATTCATGAGGTTAAATAATTTTTCTGATATTTGAAAATGCATAGTTAATTTGCATAAATTATGAATACGCATTCATGAATATCAAATCTAGAAATATACAAGGAACTAGAATCATTACAAAAATTGTCAAACTCCACTTTTTGAAGGTTAATTGAAACCCATTATTCATATGAAACTTCTTTTCTAACACAAAATAGTTAATTTTATGTAATTAATAATGATAATTTATGCAAATTTGATGCGATTTTCAAATATTTATTTTCTTTTGTATTTTATTGTTTTTTAATTCTTATTATATCTATTGTTTTATTTCTAATTTTATTCTTTTGTTCTGGAATACATCAAGTTACTTTGAGAAACATATAAAATCAATTTGATATCAATTCATAGTATTCACATTTCTGCTTGTACATGAATATATGCAATTATAGCATATTTTTGATGACATGCGCATACTAATTGTTATGTAACACCTTACAGGTATACCCGATTTCGACGAAAATGGTATCAAAATGTGCGTAAGACTTGAGGGGAAAAAGTCATGAAACGACAATTCAAATTCTAAGCGGTTGCGGCGCAATCTCCAAAAATGTCGAGGGGGGGGGGGGGCCTCCCAGCCCCCCCCCCCCCCCCCAGTACAGTAAGGGTTAAGCTTTGATTATGGAATAGTTATAGTTTAGGGTTACTGCTCATATTGTTGAATGTATACTCTTCTAAATTCATTATTATTGTGATTATGTAATTTTAATAGGGTCTACGTAAGAAACTTTGATTATGGGAAAGTTATAGTTTAGGGTTACTGCTCATATTGTTGAATGTATACTCTTCCAAATTCATTATTATTGTGACTATGTAATTTTAATATGGTCTACGTAAGAAACTTTGATTATGGGAAAGTTATAGTTTAGGGTTACTGCTCATATTGTTGAATGTATACTCTTCCAAATTCATTATTATTGTGATTATGTAATTTTAATATGGTCTACGTAAGAAACTTTGATTATGGGAAAGTTATAGTTTATGGTTATTGCTCATATTGTTGGATATATTTTTTTTCTTCTTCTAAATTCATGATTATTGTGATTATGTAATAACTTTTAACAAGGGTAAGCGTGTGGACAATGCACACATACAAATATAGTCCTGGATTTAAATTTTAATATGGTCTACGTAAGAAACTTTGATTATGGGAAAGTTATAGTTTATGGTTATTGCTCATATTGTTGGATATTTTTTTTTTCTTCTTCTAAATTCATGATTATTGTGATCTTGTAATAGATTTTAACAAGGATAAGAGTGGGGGCAATGCATGCATACATACATAGTGTTGATTTTTGTTTTATATCTGGTTTGTGTAAGAAGCTTTGATTATGGGATAATAGTTTATGGACATTACTCATATTGTTGGATGTACATGTATATATATTTTTTTCTTCTTCTAAATTCATGATTATTGTGATCTTGTAACAACTTTTAACAAGGGTAAGAGTGTGAGCAATGCACGCATAGAGAAATAGTCCTGTTTTTTGTTTAATATCTGGTCTGTGTAAGAAGCTTTGATTATAGAATAGTTATAGTTTATGGTTGTTGTTCATCATCATTGTTATCATCACCATGCACCACAAGCAAAATCTTCATCATCATGAGCATGATCATTATAGTCACCATATCACCACATCATCATCTATCCACATTAATTGTTGAAATGTATGTTTTACATCATGGGAAGAAACCTCTGTACTTTGCCCCCCCCCCCCCCCACCAGCTAGGAAGGGGCTTTAAATGACCTCATCTTCATGTACATGAATTGTATTCAAGATTACACCAAAGGTATCCACCATTCCAGAGTTTGTGATGTAGAATTATTACCTAAAATGTCAATGTTATTGCTTGCAATGTGGGTTTATGCCAGTGAAAAGTAATAATCTATGAGTACTGTCATGTACAGGGATTGTCATGTTGAATTGTCAATTTCCATTAATTTGACTAAATTCTGAAATTTTATCCTGTATTATTGTTGTAAATGTGTTGTTTGTCTGAACATAATTATGGTGCACTTGGAAGAGTCGAAAACAATATCTCAACATAAATATTTACATGTGCAACAAAACAAACACGTGCCACCAAAGTAAAATTCCAGGTATTTTTACTTTGTTATATTCATCAAAATCATGAACACAGAAAGCGATACTAAAGAATACATATAATCTCATAAGCCATATAGATTGAGCAAAAGAAAAATGTGTTTTGAGTATTTTCTGAAACCAGATTCTAAGTTTTCTATGATGTACAAGAATAGCACTTGGGGTTTACTCCAGTATATCTATATTCCTCTTGACTAATGTTTTTTACGAAGGCTCATGAGCATATTTCACAAGTCAGCAGGAGAGCAAAATGTGAATACAGTTTTTGTATTATTCATTCTAAAACTTAGATTAACAAGATTGAGCCAATAAAACCGCCAATTAATCATAAAAATACATGTATATTGTTTTGTGTGTTTTCAGGAAAGAGATTCAAAGTTTTCAATTATAACAATAATATTGGAAATTTATATAGCAAAGGACATTAGTGGCGGGACTCGAACCGCGGACCCTGTGATCCACAGTCCAACGACTTATCCACTAGACCACTGACTTGAAATGCTCCAGTATATTCTCCTTGATAACTATTTTTTTTAATCGAACAGCAGTGAGTAAGATACACAGGTATTACATAAGCTGGTGAGTGTAATCACAATGCTGCATGAGTGCAAATTCACAAAATGTAATACTTTTGAATTATCAATTTCAAAACTTAGATTAATGGGATTGAGTCAAAGTATGAAAGAGAAGAAGTCATGCTCACCTTCAAAAGATTTCTCTATAAGTCATTCATGATCCATGACTGATGTTTTTTAGATTGCTTAGACATCTTTTCACCTTAAAACAAACACAAGATGATTGTACAGAATATTGTCTAAACACTGCAAAAGAAAAGCCTTGCCCCCACCTATAGGCAAATTTTGCGATCTAGACAAATTGCGGTCTAGTGCATGGATAAGTCATCGGACTGAGAACCACACTGTACGGATTTCGAATCCCGCCGCGGCACTAATGTTGGTTGGTAAGACATATTTTAATGTACATTTGCCACACTCAACCTGTAATAAGTGGGTACCTCATAGGATTCATTCCTTGAATGCACTGAGTACTATTGTTGCCGGAGCAAAAGCCGGGGTAATAATATTCAAAGTTCTCTGGAAGCGCATAAAAACATTATATATCATAATGTGATATGTGCTATACCAGAAAGGCATGTTATAATTCGCAACATTAATTTTAAACACATATTTCAGGGCATGGTACTATCATGGGGCCAGAGAACATGTGCAAACGACAACAACAACAACAACAACAACAACAACAACAAGGTGGACTTAACTATATATATAGCATGACACAATAAATTTGACATGAACGTGATATTTCAATGATTAAAATATACAAAAATACCCCCCCTCTCCAGCATAATCCTATAATTTACACTTAATATGTGAACAATTCAATGGGGGACATCAAATTCCACCACATTAATGAATTTCTGAGGGGCGTGTTTTTTCCATCTCGGCACACAACTTGTCAAAAGGACCTCTTCTTGCACCTTTCATATCAACATGCTTTGTCTTGTCCACTTTAATCTTAATGAGAGGAACAAAATCAATGGAGAAAAAAAAAGTACATGTAATGAAAATTAAATGAAAATAAAGTGGAAAGGATAGAAATGAACAAAATAGATCACTTAAATCTTCACTTAATAAGGGCTTATAAGAGAGATATATAGAATAAATATATACAGACAAGAAAATTATGAAACACCAAGAGAATGGGGGAGAGAAAAGGAGACAGAGGTGGAGAGAAATGGAGAGGAGAGAGACAAATAATGAAAGAGAGATAGAGAAGGAGAGGAGATCGAGAAAGAGAGGGGTTTGGGAAGAGAAACACATCATGCAAAATGTAGATTACACCACTTGAGGAAAACTCCTTGATCACACCTAATAGAGATTGAAAGACATGTACATAATATCAATAATCACCACCACATAATCAATATTATTCCACTGATTACATACCATATCCTTTTAAATATATATCAAACTATTTCCACGGTCAAAGTATCAGAACCAGTCAATAGGTCCAAAGACCACCTTGATTACCTTCTTCCTTTTTTTTTATCTCTTCTATCTCCTCTTTACATGTACAATGTACTTGCAAAGCTATAATTGTGTACCTGGAAAGAAAATTCTGGATTTACTACATGTACATGTTCATTTTATAACATTTTCAACATGAAGACAGATAAAAGAGGATTCTGAGCTCAGAAACATGGCCTCTCCCGTCACCGATATTATTTCAGCATTATCTTCTCCGTCACTGCCGGTTAAGGTATAGTGTACACAATATCTGTTTTATTTTCTGTTCTATTGGTTGATAAGTAGGCTTACAGTTCAATACTAAAATAGGACAATCACTACAAAATATTATGATCTTTGGGGTTCTAAGGTTATTTCTAACTCTATTCCAATTTATGTATTGAGTGATAAGTGATGTGTGGTATCTGCTTAGATGGAACCGATCACCAAGAAATTCTATGATTTTTGGGGTTCTAGAGGTACAATGTTTTCTCTTATTCTGCATTGATTAACGTCACAAGGGGAAATATCCTATCCTTGTATAATAACTTCATTTGTATGAAAGCAGAAAAATAAGACAAACAGGAACCGAAATTAATGATATTATTGTACACAACAAACATCAGGAGAGTAGTCCGTGCATGCCTCACAATCCGCGGTGCCAGGTAAAAACGTCAGAGGTAATAATGTCAGACATATACCTCTGACATTTTTACTTCTGACACTTTTACCTCTGACACTTTTACCTCTGACATTTTTACCTCTGATATTTTTACCTCTGACATTTTTACCTCTGACATTTTTACCTCTGATATTTTTACCTCTGATATTTTTACCTCTGACGTTCATACCTCTGACATTTTTACCTCTGACATTTTTACCTCTGACATTATTACCTCTGACATTTTTACCTCTGACATTTTTACCTCTGACATTCATACCTCTGACATTTTTACCTCTGACATTTTTACCTCTGACACTTTTACCTCTGACATTTTTACCTCTGATATTTTTACCTCTGATATTTTTACCTCTGACATTTTTACACCGAGGCTACAATCCACTTACCAAATTCAAATTTGATACAGTGATCTCATACTTTAAACTCTTTGAACCTTCTTATTTATTGGTCGGATTTATTTCAAACTTTTTCTGTTTTATACTTTCATACAAATTTACTTAAGTGGTTGGATTTCCCTTTAGTACAGCAGTGAACATATCAAAGAAATACATGTACAGTGTGAGTCAAAAAAAGGTTTACACCTAGAAAATTGCTAATTATTTAAAAAATCATCGATGAACATTAAACTGTTAAATGTCTTATGAAAGAGTGTTTTATCCCCAATCATTTGGTACCATTTTTGTGTGGTATCTGTTCACGCTTGGGTGAACAGGAGACATTGTTTGCGAGAGTGCATAAATCTACTTGCGCCAAAGTTGCCTATGTGATGTTTGAATAAAACAATTGGGATTTGGGTATTAATTCGGTCTTTGCAGATCCAAATAAAACCCTAACAAAATTAATCATGCCACACATATCAAATATCAACGAACATTTTTGCGCGTTTGTGTGACTTTGCCCTTTGCAAAAAACATATGCAATGCATTTCATTATTTGGATACATTCAATCCATTCTCTCACATAATACATACTGTAGGCATCACTTTGGCGCAAGTCGATTTTTGCACTCTCGCAAACAATGCCACCTGTTCATCCAAGCGTGAACACATACCACACAAAAATGGTACCAAATGATTTGGGATAAAACACTCTTTCATAAGATGTATAATAATTTACTGTTCATAGATGATTTTAAAAATAATTTGCATTTTTCTAGGTGTAAACTTTTTTTTTACTCACACGGTAGCTACATGTATTATGTAAGAGTGTAAAACTCATTTTCAAACATTTAGGTACTTGTAAGTTGCAGGGAGTCAGAGAGAAATCATATTATTGTTGCAGTTATAGTGACTAAATTAACCGGTAGGCCAGGGAGGTGTTTTAACTCTCATCTCCCTGGGTAGGGCTATATAATAATAATAACTATCTAACTTGGCAAAACCTTTGCTTGTGGCGTACTATGTTAGCACCCAGTCCTCTATCATGAATGAATGTGTATCCACAGATCATTCTCATCTTCAAAAAAAAAATTCTAAGTGCACATCAGCCAATACTGTACTTCTGTACATTGTATTTTAGACCAACTATGTTAAGAAACAGATTAGACTAGAATATTAATCCAAGTTAATTAGGTCTGATACGAAGTCCATAATGTGAAAGAAACGGTACACTTGCACTTCCGGGAATTTCCCTAAAATTAGAGTCCAGAACTGAGACCAATGATGAGTCTTCTATCAAACGAGGTTAGACAACTATAGCCAATCAAAATTGTCAATTTATGTATTTTCGCAATGGCTCCGCCTATTTTGTAAGCGCATCTGCGCATGCGCGAACGCTATGTCATGGGTCAATGTGTGTATGTCCGTGTCGAAACAACTTGTCGGAGATAAATTACTACCATTAAAACATCACGATGGTAAGCCTCGTTTAAGAACATTTCACAATATTTTTCTTCATGAAGTGTTGATAAGACTTTAACTTCTTTTATCACTGAATTATTTGTTTGTAAAATACCAAAGGCTTGCGATCTACTTGAGGTTTTAGTTTACTGCCCGTGCAGTAAGACTCGGTCTAAGTGCAGTGAGTCCTGCAGCTGCCTGGCGAAGCGAGCGCGATCGCAGTGCATGCAATGGGCTTCATGTCTGGCTTGAATGACATTGGAGCGTTTTGTGCAATTTGTGGGCGTGTGTGCCCGCAGCTGCTTAGTGCTGTTAATCCGGTAATGGCAGTGTTTTTAAATGGAACAGTTGAATAAATGGAACAACTTTACTCTACCAAGTACCAAAGTAGTTGACCAATGTTGCACCATGGATCCACAGTCGAACTTGGCTAGATAGTAGATGGAGATCTAGATCTAGAGAAGTTGAGTTGAAAATCAAAATAATTTATTGCTGTGTTTTTTGTATAGAATTAAAACTTTTAAAATTTATCACAGTCCTCATAAATGATTATTTAACATCTAATCTTAAAATGGATATTTTAAAAGACATACATGTACTTAAGACATTGATTTGAGCAAAGTTTTGCAATCGACTTGATCACGTACTGTGGCAAACTCTGTCTCAACTTCTCGCCGATTCCTACTCCTACTCCTAGTTGATTTCATGCCAAGTTTTATCTCAAATTTGTGAACAATTGTTATTGTGAGGAGATTTTTCCAAATGTTCCCAAGCTTTTCAAAGAATTTGCTGAAAACCGTATTTTCCTCCATTATATGAAGGCCAAGAATGAACGCAGAATAATTCAGAGCATTCATAACATGTAAGTTTCAATTTTGTGAAAGTTCGCTGTTTAAAAAAAAATTGATGAGATGGACAAAAATTAATCTGGTGCGGTTAATTAGCGAGAACCACTGCAAGTCTTGCCAGGCTAAGATAGTTAGTATAGGGTATGAGTATGAAGTATAGGCGTACCCTTGAAAGTCTTTGGTTCACCTTTATTTCTGTTTGCCCTATCTTACAGCCTCCAACTCAAGCTGTAGCTTCGGAGGACCAGGAGAAGTTGCTGGAGGAGGCCCAGCAGGTCGTCAAGGTCCAAGCCTTCCAGATGAAGAGATCTCTTGTAAGTAGTACTGTCATCCACACCATTCTTTCTTCTGGGACCCGTTTCACAAATCCTTTTTTCAATGACAAATTACGAAAATCAGTGACAAATCTGTTGATAGCCAATCGGAAGCAAGGATTTCAGTAGCTTACGTGTATAACACAAATTGTCATTTGTCATTGATGACAAGTTTTGTGAAACGCCCCCCTGGAATGGTGTGTCGTCTGGCTCTTGTGACTTTCGCCATGTAAGGGGTTTTGTGGGTTTGATTCCTGTGCGTTGTGTGTAAGCGCTCCCCCTCCCCACTGTTATCGGTGCAGGC
Organism: Strongylocentrotus droebachiensis; assembly: GCA_035222895.1. Classification (NCBI taxonomy): domain Eukaryota; kingdom Metazoa; phylum Echinodermata; class Echinoidea; order Camarodonta; family Strongylocentrotidae; genus Strongylocentrotus; species Strongylocentrotus droebachiensis. Next base: position 30,871 of record JAVYIG010006506.1, read on the forward strand.
TTGGATTCGGGGAAAACACTCCGTTCCTGGGACAGAACGTTACCTGGAGGCCTCGTGTCTAGGAGTGTTGCACCCTATACAAGTTAATAAGCTACACTTCTCACAACGAGTAGGGTGTTAACCTGGTGTGCCTGTACATACACAACTGGTGATCTATATACCGATCTTTGTGATAAGCTGAATAGCCATTTGAAGATTAACAAAAGAAGAAGAAGGATACATATTGGTACAAAATTACCCTACTAATGACACTGCATTGTGGAATAAAACACCCCAAAACAACTCTTTTATGTCTACTGGAGCTCTTTATAAATGTTCTATTGTTACAGTGAGATTTCATTGCTTATTTATTTATTTTATATTTCATAATACTAATGTTTACTTTGGTTTTGTTGTGATATTCTGTACTAAGGTAATGCATTCAAATGTGTCAACACGAAACAAAGTTCATGTCACTTTGCTTGACTTGAGAGTTTGTACTTGTCGGCTTTAATCAGTTTGAAATAATTTGCTTTTTTATTTTATTTGCAGGATAAAGGAAAGTTGATGGATGGCTTGAAGAATGCATCCAACATGCTTGGAGAGCTACGTACATCCCTGCTCTCCCCTAAAGGCTACTATGAACTCTGTATCCTTCTATCATTGTGCTTGTTTTGTTTAGTCAAAATGATTTTAATTGTTGCTATATGACAGATCACTTTCACTGCAAAGTCTCATCAACTCCTTCCATCAATTGATGAAGTTGATATTGTCAGCTGTCATGTATATTTTATTGGATTTATTAATTTTATTTATATTTGTGATTATCTAGCATTATTTGTTGAATTCTTCTCACAGGATGTAATGTACATGTATTCAACAAAAATAAAAGAGAGATACTTCACTTACAATACATTTAAGAGAAATGTTTTAGCTATGGATGATCACCCCTTGATAGAACCCCATAGTCTCATGACGAAGGTCTAGCATACATGGGTGAATGACTTGAATTGATCTCTGCTTTCCTGTTCTTTTTAATAGCAAACCTTATATACAAATGTAACAAACCTAGCGATTACCTAATGTCCCAGAACCTGTAGATCAAATGCCAACATTTCCTGTGTTTGTTTTTAAAAGCTTGAGCTACAGGTGTGTAGGATTCTTGACAATAGCATCGTATTTGTATTCCTTAACAACTCTTAACCTTGCAGACATGAGTGTGTGTGATGAGCTACGTCACCTGGAGCAGTACCTTCTAGATGAGTACCAGAAAGGTCACAAGATCGCTGACCTTTATGAGCTGGTCCAATATGCAGGAAACATTGTCCCTAGACTGTAAGCATACATACTTTTTTTTGTACAAGAGATAAACTGATATATAAATTGGCAACAGCAATTTCTAATACAGATTTTTAGATTGGCATCGGCAGATCATGTAAATGTGGTTTGTATTCTGTTGATTTTACATCACTGCTGAATATTATGGCTAGAATATATAGTGATAATAACTTCCTGATAGGTAATAACTTGTAGTAAGCAAATTGGGTCTATTTCATCTTATCGGAATGGTAACATTTTTGCTGTGATTAAAATTTACACTTTCCTCAAGAAATGCAAGTTCGTTAAATGGTTTTTCATCTTCAATATAAAACTCATGTTTCATCCCCCCCCCCCCACAAAAAAAAAACCAAAACACTATAAACAAGTTCTATCTAGCATGGAATGTTTTCCCAGCACAGATGTTGATTTGTAACATTTTCCCCTCTCATCTTTAATCTCTGCCATCCTAGTACACTCTTGCAGTGTCATTCCACTCCATGTCTTAATGTTCCCCTCCCAGTTTGTTCCTGGTTTCCTACTACGTCCCTCGGAGAGGACCTAAAGCCTTCGGTCCTCTGGTCGCTTTAATAACAAGCATTTATGCTTTCTTAGCAGTCAGGAAAAATAACCACCACTACTACTTGGTCTGGTATCTTCTACTTTGATGTACATATGAAAGTGGCCAAATTATTTAGCCTTTCTATTTCTATAACCATTCCTATCAGAATATCTAGTTTAGGCCCTGACATACGGTATGCAGTATGTCTCTGTTGGTTTTCATCTTTCCAAGATATTCTCATCATTGAAAGAGAAGGTTGAGTTTTGGGAAGAGGTGGAAAATAATTTGTGAGCGTTATCATTGTTATTATGCAAGTGTGGAAGAACATCAAATAAAAAATGTTCCCTGAAAAGCATGGCGCTTCAATGCTTTCATATTCTAAATATGGAATGTAACAACATAAAAATTGGGACATATTTTTATGCCACATGTTCGTGTAGCCCCATATACATCTTTCTGTGTACAGTGCTTGTAACTTTACCAAGACTGGGCCAAATTTCTTATAATTTTGATGATTTCAGAACCTTGCAGTACACACCAATACTTATATGCTAGATGATCAACCTTTTTTGATCGATTCCACACTGTTTCTTTCACAATGCAATTGCATGACCAGAACTCAACTTTTTCTTTAAACTAGTTAGAAAAGAAAAAAACTTGATAATTTACATGTAACCTCCTGCTTCAGATACCTGTTGATCACGGTGGGTATCGTCTACATCAAGGCGCACCAGAGCTCCAGGAAGGACATCATGAAAGACCTGGTGGAGATGTGCAGGGGTGTTCAGCATCCCCTCAGAGGACTATTCTTAAGGAATTATCTTCTGCAGTGCACCAGGAACTACCTCCCAGACACTGAACAGGATGAAAGGTGAGTAAGCCTCCCCCAAATATCAGTGGAAACCAATAACATGGATGGGGGTGTGTGTGTATTGGGTTTTTACAGACGTGTATCAATCAGATATGATTATTTACGTCTGAGGAAAGACATGACTCAGTTTCGAACCTGCGTCCTCGGCTGAATCAGTTTGTAACTTCCACTTTTAGCTGGATTACAGGCGCACGCCACAATGCCAGTTTCCATGCAATAGCATGAATTCAGGCCCTGGCGAGTTATTTTCAGACCATAGTTTAGTGTTTTTTGTGTGTACAAAATAGCTCATTCTACATGTATGTGATTTTCAGGCCCTCTGATCAATTGTAATTGGCATCCCTGCAATATAAACTGAGCATTTACTTGAATAGAACAAAGGTCCCAGACAGGGATAATTTCTAATCAAATTGAACTATTTATGCTCTGGAAGAAACAATACATCGCTGTTTTGAATGGTTTCAGACTGAGTGAACTTTCCCTTCACTTCATTCATTACAGTATAAACTGGGGAATCCCCAATATATCTGTGCAGAATCCTTTTCTTTTGCTGCTACAATTGTATAGCACCCATCAATAAAATGATTTCAAGTACATGTATGTAACGTTTATTTTTGATTGGGTTTGAAGAAAACATTTATGCCATTGGTTTTAACAAGTTTAATGTTTTTGTGCATGCAGTTTCATACTAGATACAGTCACAATCTACTTATAATTTCTTAAATATATGGATACCTGAAAGGAAATGAACAAATTATTTTGTCAGTTCAGGAACATTACGACCAAACATTTGTATATGATAAGGATGACTGCTAATTTGTCACATGTTCATAGACGGATAGTACATGTACATGTATATTCTGAATGTAGAATTGAAATGATCAGTCTTGTTCCAAATTTCTTTTTAGCGATAACCCTGAGACGGCTGGAGGAAACATCGAAGACTCCATCGACTTCATCCTGCTGAACTTTGCAGAGATGAACAAGCTTTGGGTTCGCATGCAGCATCAAGGCCACTCCAGGGATTGGGAGAAGAGGGAGAAGGAGCGCAACGAGCTCCGGATCCTGGTGGGGACCAACCTGGTCCGGCTGAGCCAGCTGGAGACTGTGGATGTAGAGAGGTACAAGAAGGTGAGTTTTGGGCACCTCCACACTGTTAGGATATGTGATGTGGTCAGGTCCTTCAAATGACTCTGACAAACTGTGGTTCCAAAATTAGTTCATCTCATCATTTTTTTCGCAGTTCAAGATCACAAAAGTACATTCAAACCTGCTTTAACTACCACCTGTCTATAAAGACCACATTTTGTTTCCCTTGAAAATAGTCTCTCATTGAAGCCTATACTAAAGGAACCTGTAATTAAAGACCACCTGCCTATAACGACCACTTTTCTAGTCTCCCATTTGTGGTCTCTATAGACAGGTTTCACTGTAACTTATAGATAAAGTTTCTTCAACCTTCCACCCTAAATGCAAGTTCTTCCAAAATATTTGAAGTCAGTTTCTGCAATGTAATTTAAGATGATCCATCCTTTGTGGCTGATGTGGAATGCACGTTCAATTTTTTTTTTCTCTTTTAATCAGGACATCTTGCCAGAAGTGGTAGAGCAGGTTGTAAGCTGTAGAGACACCATTGCACAGGAATATCTAATGGAATGCATCATACAGGTTAGTAGCCAACTTTTTGATATTTAAATAGTTAAATAGTCAAGTCAGTTAAGGGATGCTCATTCTAAAGTAGGCAAGTCTTCAAATATGTTATAGAAAGATAGATAGATAGATTCTTTTATTGATCCCTATTCAAAACATAACAAATTTGCCTCCACTGGCAGCACATAAACAAAATACAATGTAGTTACAAGATAATTGATAAACACTGAGGTATATACTGTACGTCACATAAATGTACATAAATTCATACAAGAGTCATAACATTAAAAAAAGCATAGATATACATGTATTACACAATAAAAGGCAGAACCTAAGAAACGAGTCGACATTTAAAGATAGAGAAGAGATAATGGGGTCAAAAGGAGATTGAAGAGCAAAATAGTAAGGAGAGAGAGAGAGAGAGCGAGATGATGTCATGATTTCTTTCTTTCACAAGAGTGTTTTCACAACTTGAGATCTCATTTTCTACATGCTAGCCTACAACCATCCACTGTGCCTGTACCATTATAGCCAGGGGGGTGTTTCATAAAGCTGTGCGGAAAGTTACGAATGACTTTACAAATGATTTAAATATGAAGAGCCAAATGGGATGCCCAAAGTTTTCCTGACATTTTAGCAAAGTGTGACTGTATTTCCCATAATCTCAAGTAAATTGTAGCCAAAAATGCACTTTGAATTAAAATGTTTTGTAAATCATGATAAGGTTAATCTACATCTGCATATTTCAACTTTAGCTTATGCAATTAAAAGGCTTTTAGAATCTCATTTAGCTCGTCATATTCAAGTCATTTTATAAAGTCATGCATAACCTTACGCACAGCTTTATGAAACACCCCCTGGTCTTTATTCTGAACTTTTTTCCTATTTTGTGGCTCTACTTGTAGGTATTCCCTGACGAGTTTCATCTCCAGACCCTGAGTATATTCCTCAAGGCCTGCGCTGACCTCAACACGGCCGTCAATGTCAAGAACATCATCATCGCCATGATTGACAGGTATGCTCTCTGCTTCAGTTCTTTCAGACTTTGAATGAAGGTCACAGGAGCAGCAGGGGCAAACAAACCCTTCCCTATTTGTTTGTTGTATTTGGCCTTGAATAAGCTTGTTGCAAATCAGTTTTGTTTTACTCTTTATTATTGATGCAAGTTTACCTGTAGAATATGTACTATGAAGAGGGAAAAAAAATCATTAATGATGATTAATTAAAATAGTGCTACAAACTTTTACAGATAAGCCCGATATATTTACACATAGGTTCTAGAGAAAGGATTCTGATACCTTCAAATGCCCCAAGTGTTATTGATCAACTTGATGTTTAATTTTTGGTACTGTGTTTTCATGATTTTTAAGACATATTTGCTTTCCTTTATGAACAGATATGGCCACTACCACTGAGACAGTGTCATCATGTCTTTAATGACAAGTGCACATTACCTTTAAAACCCCTCTTAAAGGGTGTGGAGCCCAAACAATAAGATTGCAAAATTCCACTTAAATTGTATCATAATGTGAAAGAGGATGTCAAAGACACATTTCTGCAAGGATTTTCAAAACAAATGTGTTTGAATTCGAAAATCGATGAAAGAATACAAAATTTAGGTTTTCTGCTACAGCACAAAACCTAATTTTTGTATACTTTCATCAATATTCGTCTTCAAACACATTTTTTTTGAAAATTCTAGCCGAGTTGAGTGTTAATTTTTTAAATGACATCCTCTTTCACATCATTGCACAATTTAAATGAAATTTTGTCTTCCAATTTTTTAGGGCAATTTGTGCTCCCAACATTTTAGAGGGGCTTTAAAGCGCTATGAAATCAAATTGTGCTGATATTACAACAATGCATATATAGGTTCAATCTATATATTATTTCCTTCTTCTTTGATCCCTGCTTGTATTCCCTCAGGTTAGCATTGTTTGCTTGCCGTGACGATACTGGCGGAATCCCAGCTGACCTCAAGCTCTTTGATATCTTCTCTCTTCAAATCGCAGGAATCATTGAGGTAGGTATCACTTTTCATTTTCCGCTCTATAATTCAATTAACGGTAGTCTGTTTATATGCACACAAAACAGTTTTGCTGGTATTAATTTTAAATATTATTGAGAATTAAAAGTAAGATGCGCAAGCCAGTGGGGGGGGGGGGGGGGATTTTGACTATGTAATGTTTGTCCGATTGTTACCAAATATGGCTTGCACTCAGTTTATGATTGCATGTTACAGAGTTCATCTTATTAGTCTTATTAATCTTATTAGTCTATACTAATCAATTATGCAGATATTATTTTATGTTTTTAAGTTAACAGATTTGTGGATCAATATGGAACCCCATATGTTAATATGTGAAAGGATGATGTTTAGCTTGTATCTGTTTGTATAAGAATGGGTTCAATTAAGCCAATAATTAGTTCCTTAATATTCATATTTATTTCTTTTGTTGATTATTGTTTTACTCCATATGTTTTCTATTATTTAGTCGTTTGTTATACTAAGAACAATTCTTTTCAATTTCAGTTTAGGTTTTAATTGTTCAAAACATAGAAGGTGCAAGATAGGAAAAAACCATTAGAATCCAAAAGCCTATGTTTGTGACCTTTATATTATAACAGCTAAAGGTGTATACAAATTTGGTATCAAGACGTGTCCCAGACCTTAAAGAAAAAAGTAATGAAGGCATCGAAAACTCTGAAAGTAGCCGCAAAAAATTGCGAGTGGGGAGAGGCATCATTATTATTAGGGTTAAGTAGACATGCTAACTGAATACATAATAATTCAATCTTCTGTGGACCATAAATGCATGAATAGTGGTGGTTTGTACATCTCACTATTGTTGAAAAAGATGACAATTTTTAAAACATGATCTTTCATTTTTTTTGACAGGCTCGAAGTGACATGCCTACTGAAGACATTGTGGCCCTCCAGGTGTCCCTGATCAACCTGGCCCTCAAGTGTTACCAGGACAGAGTGGATTACATTGACAAGGTTCTGGAGACAACCGCGTCCATCTTTGAGAAACTCAAGTTGGAACTGTAAGTATGACTGATGTAGATATTTGTCAGGGTTGTTGCTATACATGATATAACCGTTCAAATCCATTATATTCCAAGACCATTGCTCCATTACCTCTTTTGGAGACCTGGTAGGAACGATCCTGATGATCTTCATGTGTGCAACCCGTTTAGAGTTTTTGTTTGTTTTTTCTACTTTTTTTTTAAATTTTTTTTTATTGTTGCTGTTATTTCAATATTTCGATGCTACTCTCTCACTCATGTAAAATCACTTTATGATGTAAAATTATAAGCCATATGCTCGTATTGTTCAGTTAATATAATATTTTGTCCTTAATTGTTTACTTTTGGATAAAATGCAAGAGACTTGCAAAATTTTTTGTTTTGTTTATTTTGGCGCTAAATATGTTGAAGAATTTATTCTTTCCTTTTTCTCTTCCCCTTCACTATTCTTCTTTCTATTGCACTCCACTAACTTGCACTCCGCGCAAAAGCCTCTCTCTTTCAAACATTATATTAGGTTCACATTTAAATGAATAATCATGATTTGTTACATGACCAGTCTCTAATTGAACACGATAGTGACTATTTTACTATTGATGAATTTATTGCGAAAATTAAGATTACACTAAACCAATTTAATCATGAATTGAATAAAGGTAGTAATAATGATATTGATAATTTCAGTTTAATTCACTTTAATGCTCGTAGTTTGAATAAAAGTTATGATGATTTAAACACACTTTTTTCTGTAATTCCTGGGTTTAATTTTTCTGTAATAGGTGTCACTGAAACGTGGCTTAACGCAAACTCCCCTCCTGTATTTAATCTTGATAATTATACTATGGTCCGTGCTGACCGCAAAGAAGGTAGAGGTGGTGGTGTAGCTATTTATTTACGTAATCAGTTAAATATTCAAATACGACATGATATTCATATTGAAGGTGCAGAGGACATTTTTGTTGAAGTTATAAATGATTTTGGTAAAAATATTTTAATAGGCGTAGTTTATAGACCTCCTAATAATCGGATAGAGACATTTTTAGATAATTTAGATGAATCTCTTCATACAATAATTAGTGAAAATAAAGATGTTTATTTAATGGGAGATTATAACATAAACATTTTACCTCCTCTTCATAATAATAGTTTGAAATTAAATAACATTCTATTATCTTACTCGTTGCATCCTCATATTAATAAACCCACACGGATTTCGAAAACATCTTCAACCTTAATTGACAATATATTCTCAAATAATGTTAATAAGGAATGTTTAAATGGTATTTTGTATTATGATATATCTGACCACTTGCCTATTTTTAGTATTATTAAGCAGACAATTAATGTTCATAGATTATTGAACAATACACTAAAAATGCATAGAAAAGAAAATTCTTCTAATATTGATTCTTTAAATATTGATTTATGTCAAGAGCAATGGCTCGATGTATTTGAGGAAAATGATGTTGATAAGGCTTACGAAAAATTTAATCATAAGCTACAAAAGTATTATGATAAAAATATTCCACTTGTTCGAACAAAATATAAAAAAGTTAAAAATCCATGGATCACTAAAGGAATTTTAAAGTCGATAAAAACTAGAAATAAACTTTATAAGAAAAGTCTTAAAAAGATGAGTGATGAGAATTGTAGCAAGTATAAAATTTATAGAAATAAATTAACTTCAATAATTCGACTTTCACGTAAATTACATTATTCAAATAAAATAGACATGAATAAGACAAGTAATGCTTCAATATAGCAAATTGTTAAAGATATGATTGGTTCTAAAAATAATACTCCTAAATCATTTTTTAAAGATGGTCAGGAAATAAATAATCCAGTAAAAATTGCAAATATGTTTAATTCATATTTTAATGATATAGGTCCAAATTTAGCATCAGAATTTAATATTGATCAAAATAGTTATAAACAATATTTGGATGAACCATTTTATAAATCTTTATTTTTACGACCAACATCCTCTCACGAAATTATTAAAGTTGTACAGTCTTTAAAATCCACTAAATCTACTGGTTATGATGGGATAAGTGTAAATCTTTTGAAAAAAATTATTTATAATATTGTCTCTCCAATAACATATATTTTTAATTTATCGATCACACTTGGTGTTTGTCCAAATATATTGAAAATTTCTAAAATAATCCCAATATATAAAAAAGATGATTCTTCATTAGTAAATAATTATCGTCCTATTTCCCTTTTACCGGCTGTCTCAAAAATTCTTGAAAAAGTTATTTATGAACGACTTTATGATTTTTTAAATAGTAATGATTTACTTGTTCCTAATCAGTTTGGTTTTAGAAAGCATCATTCGACAGATCATGCAATTATTCAACTTTATGATAAAATTATTACATCATTGGCTAATAAGGAACACAGTGTAGGCATTTTTATGGACCTGAGTAAGGCATTTGATACTATTGATCATAAAATATTGATTGATAAATTACAATTTTATGGAGTAAGGGGTATTGCTTTATCATGGTTTAAAAATTATTTGTTTAATAGAGAACAGTATGTATACTTTCAATCTAAAGAGTCGAGTAGATTACCTATAACTTGTGGCGTCCCTCAGGGATCGATTCTAGGTCCTTTATTATTTTTGTTATACGTTAATGATATTGTAAAATCATCTAAACTTTTAACATTTATATTGTATGCAGACGACACTAATGTATTTTATTCTCATACAAATTTAGACACACTTACGTCAATCTTAAATGTTGAATTATCTAAAATATATGTTTGGTTTAAGTCTAATAAGTTATCTTTAAATTTTACTAAAACAAACTTTATATACTTTAGAAATGTTCATTCACCAAAAGTAAATTGTAGATTATATATTAATGATATTTTGCTTCTAGAAAAAAATTCTGTCAAATTTTTGGGGATAACCATTGATTCTAATTTAACTTGGTCCGATCATATACATAATATATTGAACGCTGTTTCTAGGAACATTGGAATATTATATAAATTGAAATTATTACTAACTCCCAAATCTCTTTTTATGATTTATAATGCTTTTGTACTTTCGCATATTAATTATTGTAATATCGTATGGGGAAACTGTTGTAAAACTAAAATTAATTCACTTGAACTTTTACAAAAGAAAGCTCTACGAATTTGTACACAATCTGATTATTTAGCACACACTACACCTATTTTTAAAACATTGAAAACTCTCAAAGTAACTGATATGCACATTTTTCAAACAGCTATTTTTATGTATAAATATGTCTCCAACTTACTTCCTAAGTCCTTTCATGATTTTTATATTCATAATGTTAATGTACATTCGTACCCCACGAGGCACTCTATGGATTTTCATTTAACTAACCCTAAAATTGTTTTGGCACAAAAATCAATAAGACACAATGGACCCGATGTGTGGAACTCCTTGCTTATAACATTAAAATTATGTACAACACTTGTTTCCTTTAAAGTGAAGATGAAAGAATATTTATTGATAAGGTATGAAAATTAGATTCTGGTCATAATATACTACATGTATTTTGTTTTAATATTCATTGTTTATTTGTATATAAAAAGGAAATTATTTTGATAGATTGAGGAGCTCGCGCAGTGCACTCTTCACTTTGCACAGCACTCTCTTCACCCGCTCTTTCTTCCTGTCTCCTCTCCTTCTTTTGTAAGGCCGGTATCATTTCAAGCTCTGCTTACGATATCGGTCTTCTGCATTCTCCCCCTTTTCTTTCTTTTCAAATACGATTAATTGTACTATTGATTATTTATATTTATTTATTTATATGAATTACTACTTGTATTACTTATTATATTGCTAAAATGTATTCATTGTTATTTTTGTTATTGTTTATGGAAAATGCAGAAATAAAAAACTTGAAACTGAAAACTGAAAATGAAAGGAGGAGTGTCCAAGCCAAATTTGCACCAACAAAAACCTGAAATTTTGAACAAGCAACAAATAATCAAAAAAGAGAGAAAGAATAATGGATCAGTCATCATCATGAGAAGATGAAAAAAATAGTCAATGTTCTTTTCTGACAGCCCATGAAATGTCATAATTACTGATGGTACAGTTTCAATGAATGAAACTTGTGTTGCCCTTAAGTGTTGTTCAGTGGTGGTTAATTGGATTTTGTATGACACTAAAGTTATTGGCATATAGATTTGAAGTTGAAATGGAAGCAAATTTGATTGACTCTTAAGCTCCCAAATACAGTGAAACCTGACTATGAAGAACACCCAGGGGAGACAAGAAAAGTGGCCTGTATAGGCAGGTGGACTTTATGTACAGCTTACTTTAGTACATGTTTCAATGAGAAATCATTTTCAAGGGAAACAACAAACATGGTCTTTCTATACAGGTGGTCACTAAAGCAGGTTTGACTGCACATTAACTTACTCTTACTTTGTAATCTCTGATGTTTACTTTAAAGATGCACTGCTTATCAATTGTAAAAAGTGTCACATTTCTAGTAGCAGCTTAAATAGTATTTACCTACAGTCAAAAAATTATTTCGAACTGATTAAATGAAAATATTTCAATTTCATCTTTTTATTCAGCCTGAAGAACAACACTGCAGTTGCCAAGGAGCTACAGCGATTGCTGAAGATACCTGTGGACTCCTACAACATCCTGACCTTGCTCAAGCTGGAACACTTTGTCCACGTGGTGGAGTACCTTGACTACGAGGGCCGCAAGACCATCAGCGCATACATCGTCAACAACGCCATCGATAACAACCTTCCCGTGCCGACCCAGGAGCAGGTTGACCAGATCCTGACATTGGTGGCGCCCTTGGTGAAGGATCAGCCTGATCAACCAGAAGAGGTGAGTGCTAGAGTGTTGCAGCTTGGTGTGGGTGAGTGTGTGTTACAACCCCTTTGCCTGCAACGCAGCATCGGTCTTACACCAGGGCTTGACACTTGGAGGGGCCATTTGCACATCGATCCCAAGTTTAACTCAGGATCCCAAAACATTGAAATTTAAACAGGGGGCACATGCATATATAGATATTTGAAAGTTTAGTCCTAACCCTTCCCCTTCCCCCTGTTTGTAGCCCTGCTGATCTTAATATAACTGTTTCAGTATTATGCACTGCTATGAGTTAGGAATAACATTTGTGTTATCAATCCGGATCCTCAAAGGGCAATCCAACTTTTGTTTAAAAGTTCAACTGTATGAAAGCAGAGAATTCAGAGTTAGAACAGAATGGCAACATTTTGAAATAGTCAAATACTAAGATAAAGAAATGTTTGAAATATAAGATCACTCCAGTTATGAGAATCTCAAATTGGCAATTGAATTTTTATTTTTTTTTCTATCTTCAAAGTGCCCTCTTCCTTTGGACACTACTCAAATTATATTATGGAGAGTATGTTATTATAGATTATTATAGGTTTTTTTTTTAAAGACCCTCCCCGAGTCATACACATTGACACGTTAGTACTTTGTGTGTGGGAACAAATGGGAAACTCCATTTTGTAACGAATTCTCCAGCACTGAAATTTGTCCACTTTGGTTTATTCAAGAATTCTCTATCTTTGTGCAGAGGACTAATAAATGTACAGAAAATTATTGCAAATCAATTCTATTAACATTCAGAATTCATAAATTTCAAACATATCCATAGCTGAATCAAAGCGCTTTTCAGAATATGCAAGCATTGCCTATGGTGTTCTACATAGTCAATGAATTGACTGTATGTTGTATGCTGTATCTTGTATGCTGTATGTTGTTTGTAATTAATTATTTTCATGTATCAGGCATAAATGTTCATTTCTGTTCCGCCCTTTTCCTTCTTTTCTAAGCGCATAGGGACTTTCTTTGTGTGAGTGATATGCGCTATACAAATAACGTTCATTATTATTATTATTATTATGCCAAACATAAGGGGGTGTGTCCACTAAGGTGTAAAACCACTCTGCCATGTTGTCAGTCCCCTAAAATGCTGCTTTTTGTTGTAGTTGTTGACGTATACAAGGCCTCTCTTACCCCAGTAAAGAGTTAATAATAGATTTATAGCCTTCTTAATTGATTTGCACACAAGTGGCATTCAATTTTGTGATTGATCATGCTGAATCTGACATTTCTGTCCCAAATTTCACTGTTTTCCCAAATGTATGAAAGATGAATGATTTTGTATTTACTTTATACAATTTGGAATTCTTGGATCTTGGATTCTTTTCCTCCTAAATACTCCAAAGAAGAGTTTTTTTCATGATTTTGTCATTATTTCTACAATAGATTCAATCAGTTTTCTTAAGTGCTTATTTGTTTCTTTGGTTGTAAGGTAATTTATTGATATTTTAAGCCTCCACCATTTCATAAGTAGATATTTATTGGGTCATCCATTTTTTTTCAACTAGCAATTTTATTGTCACGATATTGATATGAATTTCAAACATGATTTCCTCACAACTCTCCCCCTTTAAAAAAAACACAATTACAAATAATTCTAGAAATCTTAATGAGGGCTCTGGTGATAATGCAAGAATACTACCCTCAACAGAATCTCACTTAAATAATGTAGGAAAACTCCAAAACAGCTCTGCTTTGATTTTTTTTTTCTTCCAAACTTAGATAAGAGTGTGCATTGCCAATCATAGATCAATTAATTAGATAGCTGATTCAAACGTCTGAGATCGATTACTAATTTGACATCTAAATTATTAGATTATTTTCAATTAGATTTTACGGATGTACAATTCTCAAAAGTGAGTGTAGTAAAAAGGAAAATAATAATTTTAGAATACCTGTACAGCATCTTTGATTGACAGGTTGTAGATTACACACACATTCCTTGAGTGTGAAATTCACATAATTGGTTATGTAACAATGGAAGGCTTGTAGATTACAGGATCCTAAGAGAGGAGAAATCTACAAGAAATAAATTGATTGTTGGTGTCTTGTCTGAATGTTGTAAACAAGGAGGAATGTAATTAACTATCAGTCCATTTTGAAGCCTTATAAGTATGCCATCATGGCACATTTTAGGTAAACTTTGGAGAGGTGAAGTTTTAAAAAATGACTACTGGTACAAATTCTAATTCTATTGTATCTTTCCCACCATGTTTCAAGAGATATCTTGTTGAGTTTGTAATCAATATTATGTTTGCCGCATTAAGAATTTTCTGTTTTCCGTGTTTGTTTCCACAAAGTGAATGGTGATTCAAAATTAAAAGGGCAGATCGGTTTATTCCTTCTTAAAGGTAAAGACCAGTATTGGAAATGCCCCAATTTCAAAAAATGAAATGGAAGCTCTTATTACCAATCATGTGTAAGAATATGTTTTGACTAATACATGATGATAAAAAAATTGCCGGGAAACCGCCTACTAATTGATATATTTGTTAAATTAGTTTATCTATTGGACTGTGAGAGATAAACGCACGTGTCGCGCACGTGTGTGTAGTCCCATATACATCTGTCTGTGTACAGTGCTTGTAACTTTACCAAGACTGATTCCAGAACCTTGCAGTATACACCAATACTTATATGCTAGATGATCAACTGTTTCTGATCCATTCCACAACGTTTCTTTCACAATGCAATCGCATTACCATAACTGGTCTTTATCTTAACCGCCGTAGCAAATTTTTCAAGACTGAGACTTTATTTTTTGAAAAGTTAAACCTCTGAAAGATAATCTATCTGCTGTTTTTTAATCCAACTTATAATGATAATAATAATAATAAGATATTTGTATACCGCAAATTGCAAAATTGCCTCTAATCTCATATCAATTTGAATGTTTTCAAAAGTAAAAATCTACATGTAATCTATTAAAAACCAAGCTAATTCTGTATTGTGAGTCGGCTACCAAGCATTATGCACATCTCAATAGAGATTGATAAAGCACTGTTTTGAAAAGCTAGGAGTTGCACCCTTCAGTGACCTTGTATGACCTCTTGAATCCCAGTCAGAGACTGGTGATCCTTTCTCTCCTGTTAGCTTGCTGTCAGTCAGTGGCACCTGTTTTCCCAATCACATCCTGTAATCCCCATAGGAACCCTTAACCCTGTAGTGAGCTGAACTCTCACCCAGTACACACTAGTCTCGCATTGTAGACCCTAACACACAAACCAAACCTTCAAGCACACGTACAACCATACTGATCACAGCATGAATTTTAGCAAGGGCTTGACACAGAATCAAGATTTTGGTTTTATGTGTGTGTATATGTTTTATTCATTTCTTCGTGGCCCACATTCATAACAAAATTGTGATGATTTCTCAACAAGTACAACTCACAACTGTTTCTAATTTTGTATTAAAGATTCAAATGTTTGAATGAACATGTACATGTACCATCTTCGTAAAATTATAATTCATGTGAGTAAAGAAATAAAGGAAGATTTTTTTCACTGAAATGTTTTACATATCATAACTAAATTTTTGAAATTTGAATATTGGTTGTCTGACAGTGTAGATGTATTTTTAGGCCACTGCTAGTATCGAGCCTTATGATATTATCAAGTGATATTTTACTCATCTGGATTCGCTTTAGATGCTTGTAAGTCACTAAGTGGCATTACCAATTATTCAAAACCCAGGAAACTTCTCACTAATTTCAAAATTTAACAAAATTCACTCATTCTGTTCAAAGGGTCTGGGTGATTAGACAAAGAATATTTCCTTTCTGTGAACTTTGTACAGAGTGAACCTGACAAAAGGTCTCTCTCTCCTTGCTTTACTTTGGAAAGTTCTTGGCCAAGTTTGAAATCACTTTTGGAAAACAATAAGTTCTTGAGTTTATTTCCCATCTATCCCCAAATTGTAAGACCTCCATACATGTAATGTAGGCGTGTACATGTATGTATACCGGTATGTAGGCTGTAGGCTACCGGTATATTTGTATGTTGCTTTTTTCATTGTGATTTATCTTGGGCTTGCATTTTGTATCCAAGTGGTTGATTATTGATCAGAAATTATCCTTTACATGCATTATGTTATGGAACATACATTTATATTATTTTTGTGTTCCTGAATTTATGAGCAATCCTTGTTATGTTCAAACTGAGCTTTATAATGGAACACACAAAAATGAAAGTAGAACAAATAATAATAAAACAGGATTGTTGGTGATTTTTAATTGAAATTATGTAAAGTGGTTTGTAAAGGTAGAACAAAAAAAATGCTTCTTTGGATTTAAAAAAAGATTGCCATACTTATTTGATTCACAATATTTCTATTCAAAAGGGACATGCCAATAATATGCTCAAGTTGGTTGAAAGGGTATTTTCATGAATCATGTTGTGTAGGGGGAAAATGGCACTTACAAGTTAGATGATGTGTTGAGTATATTATTGATGTAGGCATATAAGAGCTCAACATTTGCAGTTAGTACTTAGTAGCCCCCCTCCCCTATGTTTTATTGAATTTTCACAAAAGTGACATATTTAGGAAGGCAATTGACCATTTGAAACGGCATAGTCAAGTTACTCAAGTGGTGGGGGGGGGGGGGGGATACATCTCTTTTGTAACATATGATTCTTTTATACACTGTACATGTATATGCTCTGTCATGCATTGAACGGTCTAGTTTTAATACATTGTTTCCTTCAATGCAATTATTTATGCTCACCCGCTACATTCCTTCGCAGAATACTGAATGTAAGCTGGGGATTTAATGTATTTCCACACCCAATTTTTGTTTTCCTCCACAGAAAGTGGCCTCCCCCCCCCCCCCCCCCCCCCCTTGCCCTCACTGAAAAAGTCCTGGCTACGCCAATGACCATGTTGACCTTTATTTACCCTAGAAATGCTTTTAATTAATGCTTCGCTCTTTTCTTTTTTTGTGAAATATAGGAAGACCCTGAAGATTTTGCTGAAGAGCAAGGCCTGATGGGAAGGTTCATCAATCTGTTACAAGCAGAAGATGCAGACCAGCAATATCTGGTAAGAATTCATTATTTTGCAATGTTTTCAGCGTCTAATGATTGTCTTGAATACCGGTAGCAGGAAATATATATCTGGATGTGAGTGTATGTGAGTTTGTTTCCATTGTTTCGATATATAAGGATGCATTATATAAATGAAGCATGTACATGTAGCTGTATTGACTGCAAAGAGATGGCAAGAAAGAAAAGCAGTATGGATGGGAGGGAGGATCGAAGGAAGGAGGGAAAAGGGAGAGAGAGTTTAGGGGGTAGAGGAAGGAGCCAAACGTGAAGTTATCTACAGTGGAGCAAAATAATCGCCTTCGTAATCAATTGAATTGACATTCAATAAAAGCAAAGTTTTGACAGAAGCTGCAATTTCTGGCTATTAAACATAGAAGAAAGGAAAGAGGAGAAAAATATACAGACAATCGTAAGGTGGTAGAAAATTGTGATTTTGTGTACTATGTATGTACTTGATAAATGTATTAGAATATCAAGAGCATGATATGAAAAAAATACTGGAAAGGTTATTGTAACATATGGGCTGGATTCATCTCCTCTAAAAAGTGAGATTTATTAAAATGCGTGGGTACATAGAGATTAGTGCAATACTTGATGGCAATTCTGGATCATCATTCTAGGGGTTTATAATGCGCAAGAGATTTATGGCCAAACCTCTTAAAATGCGATGACAGGGATCGTAAAATTTGCTCGTAATCGCTCACCTCCTGACATCAATTGTGGTAGTACTCCTCCATCTGTCTAGCATTACAAATTCCTACATGACTTTCAAAAGATTTTTTGTTTTTCTTATCCAAATTCAGGAATTGATAGCTATAAAAATGTGAATGATATCATTTTAACCTCACTGAGCTTGGAGATTGGGGAAAGTTTGATCATGAAGTATTTAAGAACTAATGCACATGTACGGTTAGATTTTGGAACATCAAAATGAAAAGAAATTGACCCATTACTCCTGTCTTGATTTTGTTTTTTGAGAGGGTGTTGATTTGTTTTGTTTCAGCATTTGTGCAAGTACTACTTGTCATTCAAAAATGTACTGCTCTATGTATTTTGTGCCAATTTTCTAAGGGAAAAAAAAAAACTTACAGAATTTGTTCATGCTTAAAGCAGGGAGATCTCCCTGCTTAAATCTAATCTCGAGCTTTGGTATGGGCATCTTATTTCGAGAGAACATGGCTATAATTCATTCTGGTTTGTATATCCTGCAGTAGATGGATTGTTTGAACCATTAAAATAAAAACAACCTCACATAAACTTGCTGGAAATCATCTTCAATAAAAACCACAACTCTCATTTGCACATAGTGACCTGTGTTACGCACATTGTGTCGGGCCTACTTACCTCGATTTCCTTATCTTGCCATGCTCATCCTCAGCCCCTATATATTTCTTCCAAATTCGTTTCGCACATGACATGTCATTTATTTGAAATCTTAAACATTCAGTGTTATTTTTGACGGATTCTGTGAGAATTTATTTTCTATCATTTCCAGAACTCAAGCTTATGGTTAATTGTTGCCTTCTGCTGAATCTGCTCTCTTTTTTTATTTTAGATTTTAAACACAGCAAGAAAACACTTTGGAGTAGGAGGGAACAAGAGGATAAAGTACACATTACCACCCCTAACATTCTCTGCATTCAGGTTAGCTTTCACATACAAGGAACTGGGTGAAGAGGTGAGTTGTCTGTTTGTGTGTTTGTCTGTTTATACAGGCACAGCGGAGCACCCCAATTACCGTGCAATCGACTCTCGTCCAGTAAACATCATTTGCATAAAATCAACAATTGTGTACCGATCGATGAGAAAAAAAGTAAACAAATTTCGAAGACAAATTCTTCATTAATGTGATCAAAGCTACTAAATCGAGTATTTAATAAATTTGCAAGACACATAATGTGTATAAAAAGAGTTATTGATGCACAGAAAATGTGAAATTTAAGGGATAGTTTTGACGAACAAAAACGAAAAAAAAATGAGATACAAAATCACCGTAAAATTCACCATTTCTTTTAGAGCGAGAAAGAATTGCCTCGTATGAACAGAAAGAAAATTTAATAATCTCAATCCTTGTGAAATATCTCTTTTCATAGTTGCTTGATAGGGTTGTAACAGAGAAAAACATACCCCAATGTCCGAATCTCATCGAACAAAAATAATCCTTCGTTGTCGCAAAATTGTTTGACCAGTCCCATACATTCAAATGTGTGTCATGTCTGAACCTCGCGTGTGCGTTGGCTATACATGTCTTGCCAGCCGACTGCACACGTGCACGCTAATGGCTCAGCTGTTTCGATCTGGCCTGCACCGGGCCTAAGACGCATGCGCAGTACATCGCTGAGATCGATGACGTCATGTTCAATGAGTTCGCTGACTACAACTTTTAAAAATGAAGCCCCATGAAAAAGAACGTTATAACCAACAAAAATACAGCGGAGAAGCGAAAATTTCGCCCATGTATGGATTCAACCCTAATGAATATTCATACCAAGTCTCTACTTCGTGCATTGCTTGATAGGGTCATCACATTATAAAGTAGACGTCGTGTTTTTCGAGGGGCGAAGCTCAAAACACATTAATATCTCGAGTTTTATTCCATGGAATTTCGTATTTATTTCACTGACATAAAATTCATAATAATTTTAGTTAGTATGGAAAGTTTCATAGCGATATTGGCAGTAATAAAGGCGCAACGCGAATTTTAAGATTTGACATTCTAGCACACACATGTTCGGATTCACGCAGATGTCCGTTGGTTATTCAAATAGAACGGGCCGCTAATGATATGCAAATTGGGGTGCTCCGCTGTGCCTGTATATGTCTGTCTATTTGTCTGTAAGGTTCCCTGTTCTTTATCTTGTCTCTATCTCTTCTAATAATATTAATAACATTCCGCTTTAATATAGCGCTTAATACATCTATGATGTGTCTAAGCGCTTTACAGATATACTATTACCCCGGTCATTGGATTCAATACTTGCCCACACACACTGTGTGCACAATCTCCACTCCCTGGGGAGCATTCCAGCCAGGCGTTACTTGACGCTCAAAAACTGTTTGACCAACAATGACGATCACATCCTACCGGGTACCCATTTAACACCTGGGTGGAGAGTAGCAAGTGCAAGTTAATATTTTGCCAAAGGATATTTGTGGCATGTCAGGGTTCAAACCCTCGACCTTCGCATCTCCAGTCAAGCGCCTTAAATCACTCAGCCACGACACTCCTAGTTGGTATTCATTGTCTTTCACGCTGTTGCTCAGTATTCCTAACAATATATTCAGGAAACTGGTTGAAGACTTGACTAATTTGTCTCTATATTTGTCAGTTTGTCTATCTGTTTGTCTGTATACATTTCCTTTATGTATGTCTGTATCTGTCTCTAAGTCTAGATATCTTTTTGTATGTATACATGTACATCTCTCTTTATCTCTGTATCTCAGTCTTACCTTCAGGCATTTTGCTCTGTCAGTACACATCTCTCTCTCTCTCTCTCTCTCTCTCTCTCTCTCTCTCTGTATTCATCTGCTTGTAGTCATGTCTGTTTACATCCATGTTTATATTCAGAGTAATTTAGCCTAAAATATCAATCAGAACTGCAGGAGTTTGCTTACTCACTGTATGAATAAAAGATTGTAAGTTATACTCATGCTTTTGTATTTGTAAATCTTATATATCAACTGTTCAATTCATCTTACCGTATGTATTGATTATGGATACTCATCAACCTCCAGTAATCTCACCTGTTTTCTCTTCTTTCGATCCATCAGGATGATAAGTGGGAGAAGAAATGTCAGAAGATCTTCACGTTCTGCCATCAGACCATCACAGCGCTGATCAAGGCCGAGCTAGCGGAGCTTCCTCTACGACTGTTCCTACAGGGTGCACTCGCTGCCGGAGAGATCGGCTTTGAGAACCATGAGACGGTCGCCTACGAGTTCATGTCACAGGTAACGAACGGTCTTGCCATGGTGTATGATGTGTGGCCTATTGGTTTTACACATGTATCTACTTTGATCTTTTATCTAGCAAGGATAATGCTAGGCACTTTGTCATAAAACCCTTGCTTTAGCTGAGTTGCAACATATCATGGAATGATTCAAGTACAACCAGATTAAAAATGCCAGTTTAGGTCAACTTTTTATTATGAAATAGTAATACCTGTTGATGTTAGTTCAGAATAGGCTAATATTTAGGGCAATACACTTCATTTGACTGTAAAGAATGCGTAATTAGAGCTTGGCCTCCCAAGCAATCACCCGCCAACATATATATTTCAATATCCCATTTTATAAATGATTGAACCTTTTTTCTGAAGACTGTCCGTCAGAGGGAATGTTGAACCTGACATGTGAAAGTATGAAATCATGATGAAAAAAAATTCCAATTATGGAATAATACTGTTTATTTCATGAGCAATTTTTCTTGTAGTCTTGTCGTTAAACGTGCGGTTGGTTCTGTATAAAAGCTTTGAAAATGCTTCATTAAAATTCCCCTACTCTTCTTGATGCATAGGAACTTATTGTGGTGTGTGCTTTATAATTGTTTACTTTTACCTTTCTCTTGCAGGCCTTCTCCCTCTATGAAGATGAGATCAGCGACTCCAAGGCTCAGCTGGCGGCCATCACCCTCATCATTGCTACCTTCGAGCGCATGAGCTGCTTCGGAGAGGAGAACCACGAACCCCTACGGACGCAGTGCGCCCTCGCGGCCTCCAAGCTACTCAAGAAGCCTGACCAGTGCCGCGGGGTCGGCGTCTGCTCCCATCTCTTCTGGTCGGGAAGGAGTACGGAGAGCAATGGTGAAGAGGTGAGACTGGAACCTATGTCCTTGTGGCTTTATAGGTCTCTTATTATAAAGGCCACTGCATACATTACGATATGAAGACGAACAGGCTTTGAGAAAAATTGCATCATGATCAGATATCCTGTGATCCTGTGATACTGTGATAGTGGAATTGGAGTTCAAGCCATTGTTTATATTGATGTCTTTTAATTAAGATAAATGATCAATCACCTACCCATTGGGATCGATGGCTTTATTTTCAAACTGGACAGCTAAAATCACACACACTTTGCAATTCCAGATATACTGTTTTCTAATGATCATATATGCTGTGACAATTGCTCTATTTTCAATATTCAACACTAGTCAATTTCTGAACTTTAACTGTAAACTCTACTAGACACTTTCCTTACATTTTTGATGAAATATAGTCCAGAGCAAATATCCGATCACTGGTATGAGCATTGTTCCAACTGTCAACCTGCATATTTGTCCTATTATCTTCTTGTGGATCCATGGTGGCAAGAGAGTTGCAGAGTGCCTCAAGAAATTCTTGAGGATTGCCAACCATTGTTCAAGTTCGGTCCAGTGTCTTTGTCACCATATCTTTTAGATCCATAATGGCAAGTGGGTTGCATAGTGCCTCAAGAAAGCCAAACAGTTCACAGACCCTACTGTTCAGGTTTAGCTCTTAACCAGTCTATGATGTTTCTTATCTCCATTTCTTGTAGATCCATGATGGTAAGAGAGTAGCAGAGTGTCTCAAGAAAGCCTTGAGGATTGCCAACCAATGCATGGACCCTACTGTTCAGGTGCAACTCTTTGTAGAGATCCTCAACAGATACATCTACTTCTATGAACGTGGTAATGATCAGGTAAGACCAACATGAACTTGTCAGATGATTGAACTTTCATGCAATACCATAAATGATTTGATCTGACTGATTTGTCTACTGCAGTGACCACCATGACAAGATATAGCTGTGGTTCATAAAATGCCACTGTTGTTTGACATGTAGCTTACCAGGATTAGCTATAATCAAATTCCAAAACATAAATCAAGATTGGTCAGAAGGACTTTTATTGGAAGGTAGCAATTAACTTCAGCAGCGGTTTGCATAACTTGTAATTTCATTTAATATATAAGTCGAATTTTCTAGGAATTACAGGAATCTGCTGTGTGACTGGCTCGTTCAGATATAATGCAGGAAACCGCCGCAAAGAAACCGGCCAAAGGCAACTGCGCGTAACAAACGTCCTACACCTAGTCATTTAGCTCTGTGTTTAAGATACAGAAATGTAAAGCGTATGAAGTTCACGTTTGTCATTAAAAAAACGCGCCACGGTTTACTCCTGCATATCCGTACGAGGGTTTAAAGTGACTCAGTAACATTGTTGAAGTTTGATGAAAAAACTGTGTAATTTGTGTATGAAATGTTGCTTATTACATTCCTTCTACTAAACTTACCATCTAAAAGGCAAACAATTCTCAAACCACAAAGATATTTATGGTTTTCTTTCAAGGTATCACTGTACAACACCCTCTAACAGTGATCCCAACCATTTTTCCATGAAAATAAGACATAAGACAGGCTTTTAAAAATCTTTCAACACTTAAATGTCTGGAATGGTATATAGAGGCATCTGAACAATGTTACCAAGTCCCTTTAATGTAAAAACAGCCAAAAATGACAAAGATAGACTTTCCTTAGTTACTTTGTAGTGAACTCTGTTTTGTTCTTGCTTTGGTCTTCTTCAGATCACCATCCAGGTGCTGAACCAACTCCTGGACAAGATCAGAGAGGACATGCCAAACCTTGAGGACAACGATGAGACGGAACAAATCACCAAGCACTACAACAACACCATCGACCATCTTAGGAATAAACAGGAGAGTGCAGAGGAAGGGCCATCATTCGAGGGACTGGCGCTATAGGAGACGTAGAGGTGACATGATCGAATGATGGGTTAGAACCGCAACGAACATTAGATCGCCACCATCAGCAATCATAGGAGTGGAGACTGCCAGGTAGGGCGTGATTACAAAGTGAGCCTGTGGAGGACTTGCCAAGTGGCGGTGATCATCTCTTATGAGAAAGTGGACCATGGAATTATAGAGAAAAAGCTTTGACTGAAATGTGCAGATCGATTCAGACGATGATTTTCCTGAATATTTTCCTGAATGGGATCATAGTCCTAGAGAAAATAACTTCTGTAAGAAATGGCAAATGATGCTTATGCAACACTACTGATATTTAAGATGGTACAAGTGAAGACTTCATGTCATTATTTAAAGCCCCTCTGCACTACTTATAGCTACTTGCGCCCTCTATATAGCAAACAATGCCTAATCGGTGACCATTGGGCCCCCATGGTCCCCTTTTTCTTAATTAAGAGAACTGATTCGATGAGATCAACATCTGTCAGTGACCATGCAGGGAGGTCTAATCCCTCCTGGTCAAACTAGTGCAGAGGGGCTTTAAAGACCTCTGCTATATATGTAGCTTTTTATAACCGTGAAAATTTAAAATCTGATAAAGTTGACTAAATCTCTGTCATAAATCCTACTGAATGTTCTAAAATCTGTTTCAATCCTAAACATAGGTAATATGCTCTTCTGGTCTAAATTAAGTTTTAATCTGGAATTTGAGCTGCTACAGTTTTTAGAGGATATAGCATAAACCAATCAACAAATAATAAACTCAACTTTCCCATAAAGCAAAACTTACCATTTTACTTACTTCAACAGATAAACATGTACATGTATTGAAATCATAAATATTAAATAAAATAACTGACCAATGTTTAGTTTTAGTTGTTTAGCATTCCATGCTGTTAAGTCTGACCTTGATATTTGTTACAACACAGTTTTCTCTATAAATGACATCATTTACTGAAAGAAATTTGAAATTTGTCGATCATTGAATTATAGTAATGACATAAAGGCATTTCTGAGTGATAGGAATTTAGAATTTCAATAACTATAATCCAGGTTATTCTGTCTGTATGTTCAACTTTTTTTTAATTACTAAAACAGCTTTTTTATGAGGCAGTCTTCATTATTGAAGCAGATATTAACTTTATTCATGCAGGTTCAGTTTTTACTCCATTTTTTTCTGTTTATTGAATTCTTCTCTTTGGGGGAGGGGGTTGTCCCCTTTGAATGATTAATTATTATATCGGGCGGAAGTGTAATTATCCACCCTCGGTAACATGGAAACAGTCTAAAACTATCAGACTGTTCCAAAGTTACCTTGTAGGGATAATCCGTACTAACGCCATCACTAATGTCTATTATTTGTATGGTAATCTTGACCCCATGCAATATTTTGTACCATTGCAAAATGAATTTCGATCAGTCTGATAATCAGTCAAATATCAAATATACATATGGTGGAGTCTAACCATGTTGACATCATAGATAATCTCATAAAAGGGTCTTGGGAATTATCTCAAAATGAATGAATGGTTCATTTTTTTCTCTGACTGTTAAGATGTTTATGATTGTAATGAAACATGTTGATGGTCTGAATATAGGAGTCTAATCTTTTCAATCTTTTATTATTTGTAAGACACCTCTACATTTTAATGATTATTTTCCTACAGCTCGTAACGTATGATCAGGTGAAAGAAAAGAAAAACACCATTTTCACCACGTATGTACCCGTAACCAATGCATATTGATTGTTTGAACAATTTTTTTTAGACTGTCAATACTTGAACAGCTATGAATCATTCAAATGTAGCATTTGAGGTTTTTCAGCTGAAAATACAAGTACTTTATGCATGACAAGTAATTACTTATTTGACCTTACAAGTTTTTAAATTCTTATTTAAAAGAAATAATGAAAATATACATGAAATGCAATGTCAACATGCTATACTGTGTATGTATATACAGCATATATATCTCTTGTCCTCAATGTATTGTTTTATGTTTTAAATACATTGTAGTAATAACATGTACTATGTTAATTGTGTATAATATATTATAGTGATATGAATGTTGTAAAGATGTGTTTCTGAAGAGGAAAGGAGGATGCCAAGATATTTTCAAATAAAGTATATCAGAAATATCATATCTATGTTGTTGTTTGGTCTAATTATTGTACATTACAAGCAGGAATGGTATTCTGAAAATATGTTGTCTTTTATATAATTGTCTTACCAAATTGAATATGTGCAGAATAAACACTTAGCATTGGTTACCTGCACAGATCTCTCTGAATTTTAGGTATGGCTGGTATGTGCAAAACATTAACTTATGGCTTGTCCTGATATAGATTGTGTTATTACAGTTTAAAGCCCCTCTAAAGTGTTGCGAGCCCCAAATTTGCCAAAAATGTTATGGCAAAATTTCACTTAAATTGTATGATGTGAAAGAGGATGTCATTGATTTAAGACAACCTTCTGCAAAGATTCCACCCCCCCCCCCCCCCGAAAAAAGGCAAATATTGATAAAAGAATACATGCTTTGGGTTTTCTGTTGTATGCAGAATTTGTATTCTTTCATCAATATTCGAGTTCAAACACATTTTTTTTTAAAATCAAATCCTTGCAGAAATGTGTCTTAAATGACATCCTCTTTCACATTGTGATACATTTTAAGTGAAATTTTGCCATCAAATTTTTGGGGCTCTCAACACTTTACTGAGAGGGGCTTTAAAGTACATCTCACTAACAACAAATAATGTTTTCAGAATGCCACCGCTGGAATACAGAACAGTTAATCTATTAGTGCAAAAATTATAAATGCCTGCCAAATGTCAGGTTATCGATCTGCCATGTAGAATGTAGTACCTAAAGTGTGGACAATATAAAGAATGTAATTATTGATCAAGATCGCCCAAAATACTACCTTGAAAGGTTACCTGATCATCGGTAATATACATGGGGAGCAAACGTGAAAAGTCAAATTCAAACAAAGAAAAAGTGGGAAAAGGGACATTGAAGATGAAGAGGAAGGGGAAGAATGAGAAGGAGAAGGAGAACGAGAAGAAGCAAGAACGAGCATATCGCATGATTTAAGGCAAGTGGCGCCCTCCTCACTGATCTACATATCTGGACCAAAATCCAAATGTCCACAGAAGCGACTAGATATCAACTGCCCAACCCCCCCCCTCCCCTTTGGTATTTTTATGTGTGTAAACCTCCCTAAAAAAACCTAAAACCTAAAACCCCACCCCTTGGCTGACCTAAAAAAGATGACCTCCCCCCCCCCCCCCCCCCTACGAAGAAAAATGTCAAATTTTCAATTTTCGAGACCAAAAAAAAAAGTGTCCTTTTACCCCCCCCCCCCCCCCCCCCCGCTTATTCAGCGGCTGGCTGAGTCGTTTTTTTGGACTCCAAAAAAAAAAAGTGTCCGCTTACCACCCCCAGCCCCCCCCCCCCCCCCCCACTGAGCGACTTGAGCGGCGCGATTTCGTTGCGAAATTTTGAGCCCGATTTTAACCCCCCCCCCCCCCTTGAAAAAATCCTGCTTTCGCCCCTGCAACTGCCTATATCGTTTAGTTTCTGACATTGGTGGCCCAGGTTCGATTCCTTGAAAAGATTTTACAGTTTTGCAGTTCATTGCGGCAAAAACGTTAGATAACAAAAAGAAAAAGAGTTGATATCGAACCTTTGACCCGAGGTACACGACGCAAATGCTCTACCGCTGATCCAAACATGATTAACGCCATAGATTTTGTCTCTTTTCTTCACCGAGCCAAGTTAGGGTTAAGAGCTATCTGGGCCTGCTGTCACCAGGAGGGCCCAGATAGTAACTGACACTAGTGTTAAGTTTCCGACCGCGGCGGACAAGGTTCGATTCTTTGGAAAGTTTTTGACATTTTGCAAAAGTGGATAAGATTGAAATAAAGAATGGATATCGAACCTTGGACCTCGGGTACACGAGGCAAATGCTCTACCGCTGATCCAAACATGCTTAATGCCATCTACCCATTATTTTTTTTCTCTGTCTCTACCTTTTTTCTTTCTCTCTCTCTCTCTCCTTTTTTTTTCATTCGATTAGGAGGGCGGGGAACATGTCTTATTGTCTTTGTCTCCGTGCATTCCATGCCCCTAGTAAAAATCTGTATTGAAAATGTTCACCCGATCTCAAAACCCAGTTCCGGGGTGGGGGCAAACCTGGCTATCACAAAATATCTCTGACAAGCCCAAAACAATTCTTTATACGTGTGTGTATTTATATTCAGATGCCTCTTTAGGTTGGAAAATTAAAGGGGCACACGAAACGATTAAAATTAGGGGCCAGCATTATTCATGCACAATGTATGTCTGATTGAGTTTTTAAAGGGGCACGACCTAGTTCTGCCCCCCCCCCCCCTCTCGTGATTCCGCGTCCCAATTATATACTTTATAAATAGCGTTGTTAAATAGTCCAAAATACTCAAAAAATCGATGAAGAAATAAAAATAAAATGTAATTCCTGACGCCGTCGAGTGACTGGGGCTTCGTTGAAATTGAATGCGCAGTCATCCTCATCCTATAGTCAGTTAACTCGTTTGTAGTCACGCAAGTCTGATAAAACGCTATACGAAAAATATGACACAAGACGACAAGAAATTGTATGGAATAATATGAACCATTTCATTTCTTTATTGCTAGTGAAAATATAAGTATAAACGTAGCCCCTAATGCTCTGAATTCGCCCCTCCCCTCCCCTTATCGAGATGTTAAATGTCTTTCTATTTTTTTTCCATGTATTGGGAGCCCGGCTCCGCCGCCCCCACCCCCCTCCCCACCACCCCACCCCCCCCCCTCCCCCTCCCAATTAACTCAGTGTAATTTAGGGTACGCGTATGAATGTTCCCTCTTTTTGAAAGCTCCCATCTCCGGTGTGAAAAAGGCGGGCAGGAGTTTGTCGCGCGAAAAAGTACCCCTTTTGTCGGAGATTTGTTTAATGTTAAAAAGCAGCATATACTGCATTGGACTAAGGAATTTTAGCCCTGCAATATTGATCTAATATCCTTTTCAGAAGTCTTTTAAAATAGCAGATGTCTTTTCCATTCGAATGAAAGCCCTGACGGAATTCTGTCAAGCCTAAATATTAGCAAGCGGCATGACCGCTCTGCAGTCGAGTATTCTGGCGGGATACGTACTAAGAAACAATCATCAGCATCGTCAATATCATCATCGTCATTATAGGTTGACTGAAAATCGGAAGAATAGTATTCCACAATAACTGGTAGGCATATGTCTTTAGGGTCGATGGCGGGCCGATTAGTGGTTGGAGTTCCGATTTGATTGATTAAAAGGTAGGCCAGTCGCTTCGAAGTTCCGGCCTATTTGTCAGTCCTAGTCGGCTCCTGAATATTACCATGATCATCAACAGTGGCGTAGACAGGTTCGTACACCTGGGGGGATGACTCAGGGGCGGATCTAGCTTTTTGCTAAGGGGGGGGGGGGTTGACCAAAATAATGACGATGCGGAGCATCGTCCACGAGCCGCGAAGCGGCGATCCGATTTTTTTGGGGGTGTTTATTTGAACCCCGTAAGTGATGTTTTCCTGGCATCTATTAACACAATGGAGACCATAAAAAGCAGTGCATGATAACGTCTTTTTAAATCAAGTAACAGTTAAATACACAGTTATATCCAGAGTTATCATGTGTTTGGTTAAGTTACCAGATGAGTTGAATATCTTCTCACAACATTTGCACTTGAAAGGGTTTCTCTCCAGCGTGCGTTCTTTTTTCTTTCTTTTTTTCTTTCTTTTCTTTCTTTTTTTCCCCTTTTTTTTGTTTTGTTTGTTTTTTGGGCCGCCCAAGGGGGGGGGGGGGGGTTTAAACACCCTAACCCCCCCCCCCCGTAGATCCGCGCCTGTTTAATCTTGTGGTTATCTTGTGGTTTCCAAACCACAAGATAACCACAAAATACTTGTAAGATTTTCTTTTTTTTACCGTCTGAATTGGCTTTCACCGTGTGAATGCGGCTAATAACAATAAACACAATTACAATAATGATGAGGATTATTATTATCATCATCATAATTATTATTATTATTAATATTATAATTGTTATCATTATTATTATTACTATTATTATCATCATTATGACTTATTAAGTAAGCAAATATCATTCCCCAAAACCTGGGGGGATGATTGTACATGCCATCCCCCTCATCCCCCCGTTGTCTACGCCCCTGATCATCAATCAATTTTAAGACGTGAAGTTGTAGTAGCGCCATTTCGTTCCTTTCTGAACTTCAATGTATAACTTTGCTCAATACCACCATATTTTATAGTCAGATGTAGCTTCTGTGAAAATCATGGAGCATGTCATGGCGTGTGTGTGTTAAAAGGGATGTTTCCTAGAGAAGCACCAGTCTGTTCCATTCTCCGATTAAAAGTTTGTGGCTTGTCCATTATCATCGGGTTTAGCAACCAGAAGCAGCTTCTGGAGAAAACGGGTCACATGTCCTAAAAGGGAATAAAGTTGAAATATTAATGTTTAATCCCTTATCAATGAAGGCTATAGATACAATCATGATTGATTGTTTCAATGTGGATAATATTTTCTCCTCAAGTTGAGTCTGAATATAATAGATTAAGCGTTTGGCGAGCGCCTGTAATCCAGCTAACGGTGGAAGTTACAAACTGATTCAGGCGAGGACGCAGGTTCGAAACTGAGTCACGTTTTTCGGATGGTGACGTTTAAAGGTTGATCCCCAGACGTAAATAATCATATCTGATTAAAACACGTCTGTAAAAACCCAATACACACACACTCTCTTTAGATTTAAAATGAGCAGACCCCGATTACGATTGTTATTGGCAATACAACTGATCACGAAAATGACGAGCAAAAATGAATGCTACCGTGATACTTCTTTTTCCAAAGATCATAAATATAAATCAAATGATAAAAACAAATAAATTTAAAGGCTGTTTCCTCACCGACTGCTCTAAGAAATCTCTAGGTCTTTGGAACCTGACGAGGATGATCTGAAGCGGGAAAGCTGGGACTATGATAGAAAGAACTAAGCCCAGTACACGGGGGTTGTTGTAGACGGCTAGCGTTGTCAGAAATATACAGTAGAGAATGTAGATGAAGGGAAATACCAGAGGAACCTGCAAGAGAAATGTGATTAGATTTGATTTGATTTGATTGAACTATTTATCTTTAAAGGCCCACTGTATTACTTGTAGCTACTTGCTCCCTCTATATAGAAAACAATGCCTAATCGGTGACCATTGGTCCCCCATGATCCTCTTTTTCTTATGTTAATTATTGAGAGCTGATTTGATGAGATAACCACCTGTCAGTCACCTTGCAGGGTGGTCTTATCCCTCCTGTAAACTAGTACAGATGGGCTTTAAGATCCTTTCCAAGTTTACTTTCCAAACTGAATAGAACAATAACAAAATAATAATTTGATTGATACATTGTCAAGGTAAGGTAATAACATTTGCTGAGAAACATGTTCATAAAATCTGTATTATACCTTAAATGGTCGTTCCAGGTTGGGGTATCGTATCCTATAGATAGGAGGGTCGCTACCACCATCGCACTGGTCAGCCATTGGAATGGACCAAGGGTGGACAAGACAGGAGTGATGTCCACTAGCAGGAGAAGGAGAGCGATGGGCAGCTGAAAAAATATGATATGATTGGCAAAGTCAAGTACGGTATAAACTTATTTACAACATGGAGTGTTTACCAGTGACAGTACAAAATAAATGTTGACAGGATAACTCGTGAAAATTAAAAAATAATATACAAATATACACTGTCTTGAGAGGTTCTGGTTAAAACTATGCGCAAGAGGTGACTCCAATAGTACTATTTGCTGAGGAGCGCATCCCGAAGCAAATGGTACGTTTGGAGTCACCGAGGCCCATAGTTTTAACCAGTACCTTGAATAGAAGGTATGGTATATTTGTGTTATACCCTGCATCAACAAATTATTTAAAAAAAATATTAAAAAATCCTATTTTTTTGGGGAAAAATAAAATTTAGAATTTTAAAAAATTTCAATTTTTATCAAAAAAGATTTAAAATATTTTGTTTTCATTAAATTAAGATTTGAAGAAGAAAACAAAAATCAATTAAAAAAATGTAAAAATTGAAACTCCCAAATAGTACTTCTACTCCCAAATAGTACTCTCATATAGTACTTTGTCAGAACAACCTTAATTAAAATAGATGAAATATTTCTGGACGCGTGACGAGCTCTAAACCAATCAAAAGCCACAAGATTTATGATGCATGATATAATAGCTGATATTGTTACGACGTGTTCAATAAGTTACATACGGGCATCTCAAAGTATAATAAAATATTGATTTTTTTAATCTGTTATCAATATCATAATTAAATTACAAGTAGAATGAATTGTAGATCAACCTTCTTGGAAAGAAGAGAGTGACATAGTGTTACCATAGTTTTATCACACTGTGTTCCATTTGTATTCCTAATAGTGTGTAACGGCGCGACACATGTCATCGCCCTTTAAAAAGAATTGGAGTTAACATCTCACCGCGTGAGTATATAGATAGAATGTAAAACACTTTCAATATGATTGAGTATGTATAAACATTGTGCTCATATATTATGTAACAGTGTGATACACAAAACATGAGCAATACAGATAATCAGAGTTAAGAAGTAAATTATCTTAAAAGCCCATTAAACTATATCGCTCGCATCCAAGAAGAGACTAATAAAATTGAAAAGGCTATAAAGACCCCACCCCCCTTAAAAAAGGGTTGATCTCAAACTTGTATAAGCCGAATTTCCTAGGCCTACCCCTACACCCCCCCCCTCCACACACACAAAATAAAAGAAACAGAAACAACCTCACCATAATAAGAATAGCTGGAGATGGGGAGTTGTGTCTGAGACTGAGCATTCCCCATAGACTTGGGGCCTGCCCCTCTCGACCAGCCGAGAAAAACATCCTAGAAAAAAAAACATTTGAGATAAATGCAGCATTTCTGTTTCTCCAGGGATGTTATCACTCCCATCTCCCTGGTTTCCTAAATGTATAATGTGAAACCATGTAGCACAACGTGGAAATGATTCAAAATCATTCCATAATTTCAACATATTTATGGTAAGGCCTTCAGTATTCTTATGATATAAATATGCACATTGTTATATCTATATGTTGTATTCATTTTCATTATTGACAAACAAATTAGTTCAGTAATTTTGTTTTTGTGCTACGAGTTTAAACTTTTCTTTCTCTAGGTTAATATTTATGTATAAATTATACTTGATATCAACAGACCGATGTATACAGTATAATATACCCCAACAAACTTGATTCAAAATAATAAAATGTTTTCTGGTAAGCAATGGCGTGAAGTCTATGTGAAGGCAAATAGAAAACATATCTAAAAGATCGACATAGCATTATCCCTTAATTGTAGCATCTTCAATATGTACCAAATGTATAAAAAAAAAAAAAAAAAAAAGCTGCACCATTTGAAAGAGGTTGCCGGACAAAATTTAATTTCGCCCAAGGGTAATTTTTTGCAAAATATTGCAACAAGGAACTAAAAATAAAATCTTTTTTTTTTTAAATACAAATCACTCCTGACCAGCATAGACATCTAGATATCTCGACTATGCCCACCTCTTTACCACATAGTATTATTATTCCTTTATTGCAACCAAAAGATTTGATTTCAAATACAAATAGAAATACAAACAGATACAAAACAAACAATGGTTGAAATGATTTACCCCATGAAACTGTAGAGTCTGATACAAAATGAATGAATATCATCCGGTTGCTTCAATTAAATTATAACAAAATATAAAACAAATAGATGAACGCATAGTGATTGTTTTTTACATCAGAAGTAGGTAAGGTAGTTATTAACTTGAGCAGTTTTATAATGAAATTGATATCAAAAGGGAAATTGTAATTAGTCATTAACAATAGAAAACACCGGTCAGAAACATTAAATAGCTTCATTCCTATAATGGTACCGTGTATCACCTCTAACGGTGTGAATTCCACAAAAAGGAAAGGGATTTACAAAAAATGTCTCTAACCTGGAGATAATTAAGATGATAATGTTGATATCCGAGAGGGTGCAGACCAAAATAGGTAGATGAACGAGACGATACCACGATCCTAGAACTTTATGTCCGATTAACTGGAAATAAAAGTATACATGAAATAAAGAGTAAGTATGTTTGTGAACTGTTTGATCGTATCCTTTTTTTTAATGGTAATAATCCTTATACGTTATAATAAAGATAGGGTGACGAACTGACGATATCCAAACTTTGGAAGCGCATACATAATTAAGAATCATCATTATGATATGCATTATAATAAAGAATTCTTTATTACGAAAATGGTGATGATTGTCATTTATTATTACATGAATTTATCATTACTAATATCATTACTATCATAATTAACATCAATATTCTTCTTTCTCTTCACCTACCCTTCTTTTTCTTTTCTTCTTACTATAATTTTCATTATTGTCATTTTCTTTTTAATTATTATTATATTCTTCATTACTATTATTATCATCATCATTATCACTACCAATTATCATTCTTTCGTTTAAATCAGCTCACAATAAATTAACTTGAACATCGCATGATGTTTTGGTCTTTAAGAGACCTACATGATTGTATAAACCTAACGATAAGGAAGCCTCGGATCACGACAGCCTCTCCAATTATTACCGCATAAATTATTTATTATTTCAGAAAACAAAATGTCTCCTTACCATGATGATAGGCTGTGAGGATAGTAATTCGTGTGGGGTGAGGAGGGTGGCATATGACAGGTTGAGTGCCATACACAAGGCAATAGCAACCAAAACAGAGAATGACGTCACATACGGGATGTTCCTATGGGGATAGAAAGTGAAAACGGAGACAGGTTCGTGGTTCACAATATATATATTTTTGTTCACACATGTAGTTTACTCGAAATCGATTTTCTTGTTTAGTGTGCTAACAAACTGACATATATGTGTTCAGTATTATCCCGTTTTATAATTCTTTCTACGTCTTTTTGTTAAAGAGGAAATAAGTTGACAATTTTGCTACCACCGCTTCTGCGACATAGCATATTTTGATACTAAGAGCTAGAGCTCTGACGCTCAACAGCTTTAGGTCCTATGCGAGGGACTTGGTAATAATATGCCTTGCCAAAGGGCAGTAGAGCACTGACTTGGTTTCGAATCCAGTACCTCCCGGACCATTGCTCTACACTGAACCACGTTTTTTGACATCCGCTTTTGACGTTGGCATGTCCGATGATTCAAGGCCATTTAAAAAAAAAAGCATTTTCGGAAAATTTAATCGAAAAATCGGGGCCGTTGTAAGTTTCTACAGCTTTGTCTGTCGGGAATTTGGTTTGACGAAAACCCTCCCATTGAAACTTTTATCCAGCGACGCCCCTGGATCTGATGTAAACTTGTTTTGATCATTTTATGACAAACACAATAAGGAGAGGTCTGTTGAGAACCAGAAGGGCGCTAACCCTTTGTTACAAGTCTACGAGTTAACACCCTTTTGGCTCTGAACAGACGCTAGTTATTACAACCTCAAATACGACCAGATGAATAATGTCCATTTTAGTGTCTTTTGTTGACTATTAAAGAAAACGAATAAATCAAAATCAAACTTACTTTTCTGGTTTCTTGATCTCTTCTGTAACAAAACTGAGACTCTGCCTAGATAATTAAGAGATAAATTCAGGTTGAAATGTTAGGTGTAAAATAACGACAGTGTTGATAAGGACAAACCTAGCTACTTTGACCGATATACGTTTCCGAAAACAACCAAGATTTCAGTATATCTGACTTCTGTATCAAACATTCAATAAATTCTTATTTATGTCAATTTATGTTTACAATTCCATAATCAATACAGTCAAATAACACTCGGTAACGTATGGAATATACCATGAACTTGCCCAAAATTACCATACTGCATAATATTTTCATCAACATAATTTGCTTCTCTCAGAGAATCGATGATGGTTGTCTCATTCGAGTGTTCTAATATTGCTCAAGTGACTTTAATTCATGTCATTTTATTTGGCTTCAATTCGGTGAATCCAGTGATGGGGTTGGGAATTAGATTAGTGTTATTAAACACGTTAACTTTGGGGTTTGTGTGCATGTGGGGTATATAATTGCTATGCCTATTCTATCGCCATTTCTCATGCGCTATTAATATGTAAAAGTTGCCCGAAAAGTTGATCTCCGCCCCTTCTTTGGCTGAGTAATAATGATGACAACAATGTTGTTGGTGATGAAAATGTTTAATGATGGTGGTGGTGGTGGTGATGATGATGATGATGATGATGATGATAATGATGATAATGGTGGTGAGGATTATGTTGGTGACGATAATGGTGATGATGATGATGATGATGAAGGTGGTGGTGATGATGATGATGATGACGGTGGTGTTATTGATGGTGATGATGATGAAAGGGTCTGTTGTATCTATTAAGACTTACCATCCCGAGAAGGACATGGAGGTGACAGCGAATGCTACCATTGGACTTGCCTCATTAGTGGGCAGAGGATACCACACATTTTCACGCAAGTTCGATGTCCGTCCTGTTCAGATAGAGGGCAACTTATTTAATAGTTGTTGGAAAAGTCGGGTGTATTGATACAAGTATACAACAATAAAAATTGGTTATACATGTATTTTTACAAAATGTATTAAAATACTATAAGGATTACACCCTAATCAATATAAATCTACTGCCAAGATTGGTTAACAGATAACCACAGTGTGTAAGCCTAATAATCTTCTGATAAATGTGTCGGCATACTCTATAGCATGGCATAGATTCCTTCTATTCCATCATGGTAGATATGTTTCACACAACTTACATGTCACAAATTCAAGAAGAAGGATTATAGAAAATAAAAGTAAAAAAACAGTCTCTAAGATTGTGGATCCACTGTTGGTTAATACCTAATTTCTTAGAATGTTACATTGCATAATCATACAATGATGCGAATAAGAAAATCAGGAAGACATGTTGATACCACCTGGGAAACCGCGATGTACTGTACATAGGGCTGACGAAATCCCCAAAATAATCCTTCATGTTGATAGGATTATCAAGATTCTCTCTAGAATCCAGAGTTGACGCAAAATGAGTCACTAGCAATAACCTTACACCCCCCCCCCAAAAAAAAAAAACAAAAAAAAAAACACGACAAACAAACAAACGATTATTTTAACAAAACCCTAAATAAATTCAACCTACCAGTGGCTAGATGAACGAACCCAAGAACGATGATGAAAGTGAATGAGATGAGCTTAATACATGTCAGGGTTACCTGAACCCATGCTGATATGACAGAGCTGCGACAATGCATCATGATAAGTAAACCTGCAAGACGAAAAAAAAATCATAAAAATATTGCACTCCCTCGCAGAAAATAAATTTTGATTGGAGTGCTGTGGCAGAAAACGGCTTGAATTTAACTCAGAGAAAAATAATATTTGTAACAAACATGAAAAGCTAAGATTACAAATCATCCTCGGGTGAAAAAAGAAGAGAGATCCCCTTCCCCCTCCAATCATGCAATCCTTTAAGTTTTCGATTTCTTTCAACCCGCTTACCGAAATTATTCTCTTGGTTCCATTGATTTACTTATCTCAAATTTACATTGTAATGCCAGGGGAAATCAATGATGGTCATCTAATGATTATGGAAATGATGATGCTGTCAAGATATTATTAAATGAACAATATGACCTATAAATTCATATTGGATTCGATTATATTGATCAAAGAAATTTAAAATATGTATAATTTATTACGACGATCGGATGATTATGAAACTGACCCTTATCTAGTAAACATAAAAGGGGTGTAAAACATGAAAATCAACTCACAAATGATTAGGGCTGCGAAAAGGATGACGAGCGGTGAAGATCTATCGATATCATCACACCGTCTGCACACCAACTTCAGGAACTGGACCCCACCCATCCTCCCGAGAGCTGAAATAGTTGCCCCAGACCCCATCACTAGGCCCATCCACACTTGCATGAAGGCGGGCATGGGTGTGGGGAGGGCGTGGTAGAGGTACACGAAGTCCCCGCCCGACTTTGGGATGGACGTCGCCAGCTCCGCGTAACACTGCGCTCCTACGAACATCATCGCTCCAGCAGACAGCCACACTAAAAGCGCGGGAAGGAGACCGCCACAATTCACAAAAATTTCCCGTACTGAAAATAACGAGCCGAAACTGACGAGGACGCCGAGGAGTATTGCTGTGCAGTGCAATGGTCCAAAGTTTCTCTCAAACACGAGAGGTTTTTCCTTCGCTTTTGATACTTTAGATTCTGAAGAATGATCAACGTTGTCTCTGGACTTTCCATCAGGATTCGGTCGACATTCGACGTCGGTTTCGTTTTGCGCGTAGTCGTGTTGGATAAGCTCCAGGCCACCTGTCGACGTCGTGCCATGCCGCTTTTGAAGTCGACGTAGACTGGATGGGAGTGACGTCCGACGCTTGAAGTCATTCTCATTTGAATCCATCATCTCTAAGATTCCACGTTGAATTTTTCCTTTCAACCTGTATTAAATTGGCGTTGTAGTTTACAAGCTTCTCCGGTGTATCATAGATACCTTAGAGAATTAAGGGCGGCTATAATTATAACCATGGTGATTTGGTAGCATTTTTGCGTAGTATTCGATTTCCATAGAAGATTGATGAAAAGAATTGAAGAAATCAAAACTGTCAATTCTCATTGATCTGATCTGCCAGAACCACACTCATTGTTCTTAAAAGCTTCCCGTTTCTCCGAACACCCTTCTAATAAGTTTGTCAGCAAATTCATTCTTCCTTTTTATCTCTATTACCTTCGCCTTAACAGGTACGTTCCCAGCCTTCACTTCTCGACCACTGAACCGAACACACAATGGACTCCACCGTGCAAAGACACAACATCGAATTTCTTACGAAATGTTTCTGTCTTTTGACATGTCAAATGAAAACCCATTGATAATTCCAGGACGCATGCTTGTTTAAATGAGGAACATTCTGTTTGAATTGATGATGTGTTTGGTTCGGATACCAGTCTCTTCACGAACGCATCAACCCCGTCTCCATCTCTCTCCCTCCTTCTCTCTCTCTCTCTTTCTCTCTCTCTCTCACTCACTCACTCTTCCAATCGGTAAATCCTCTGTTTGTTTGTATATTCCGACTTCCCTTCCCTCTCTTTCCATCTCTCTATAATGTTATATCCCCACTTCTCTGTTTCTACCCTACCTCAAACCATGGACTTACCACCTCTTTATCTTTTTTAGATGGACAAAGCTATAAGTAATCTTCTTAGTGTGATTTTGTTCAAACCGAACTGATAGTTTTCTTATTCTTTGTTTTTATCATTCTATCATTTTCTTCCAGCACAAACCTGTGTAGCCTCTGCTTTAATTTCTAATGGAAGAATACATCCAGAAATATCTGTCAAAGTTAAATAGAGGAATGTATATCTTTATACGACAGCGAGATAGAGTGGGAGAGGGAGGGGACGAGAGAGAGAGAGAGAGAGAGAGAGAGAGAGAGAGAGAGAGAGAGAGAGAGAGAGAAGAGAGCGGGATAGATGTTGCGGTCTTGTGCACGATGGAAATAATTATTTCGGTGGGTTCCACTCCTATTCTTTCGGAGGGAACTTTGCTTTCGGGCAAAAATAGCTGGCGTGTTTGAAAGTCACTACATTTTCAATTCATTGATGATAATAAAATATGATGGGAGAAAATTCGTACTGACTTTGTATATTTGGGGGGGGGGGTGAATGCGAGAGAAGAAGGCTAAAGAAATAGAAAGGGAATGAAGGATTATGGAGAGGCGTCTATATTTTTCACATTTTATATCTTTACTGTTTCCCTTTTTTCTTTCTCGATTTCTCTTTTTTCCCTTTTTCCCGTCATTCGAAAGATGACAAAGTTGAACTTCTTTGATTTTGTTTTGTCCTTTCTTTTTATTTCTCATCTTGCTATGTCCCATTTGCATGCCCCCCAAAATGAAAAGGTTAAATTCCAACAGAATTTGAAAAACAATACTAATTTGAAACTTCCCTCACAATGAAAGGGCTTGAAAATGGCTTTTAGTGGGAAAATAACGACCATTGGTTGTCCAATCGACATTAAGTGATTGCTTTCTTCTTTCTTGATTTGTTTTTGTTTGGCAATTAGTCACAGTTGACTATTTTTGCCAAACACTATTTTATGAATTATTTATATATTACGTACAATTGCATGTCATACGTAACTATTTTTAGGAATTTTTCTTTTCCATCCTTCTTCTTTTCGCTAATTTTTTTGTGGAGAAAAATAAATAATCAAATAAATTTGGAACGATCGAGACAGCTTATATAGCTAGTGTTTACACGAGCGCGCTAAAATATCACCTCTGTATGCGCACATGTACTTCGTACTCACTCCCACCTTTTGCAAAATGCCATCTTACCCTGTCTTTGAGGTTCATTTCTCAGACTTTGGTTTTAAACCTAGGTCACTCCGGCATAGGTGAGGGGGTGCCAACTGGCATGTGATGCTGGGTGCGATCACCGAAATTGTTAGAAAATTAAATGGTCAAATTAGTAACAAGTATTGCGGGCTTTATTGGTGCAAGGAAAAGAAAA
The DNA here is from genome assembly GCA_035222895.1 of Strongylocentrotus droebachiensis. Lineage (NCBI taxonomy): Eukaryota > Metazoa > Echinodermata > Echinoidea > Camarodonta > Strongylocentrotidae > Strongylocentrotus > Strongylocentrotus droebachiensis. The sequence goes on from JAVYIG010006506.1 coordinate 71,592, forward strand.
GAGAAAAGAGAAGAAAGAAGAAAAAAAAACACCCTTTTAAAAATGTCATCTTACCAGTCTTTGAGGTTCATTTATCAGACTTTCGGTTTTAAACCTATAGGTCACTCCGGCATAGGTGAAGGGCAGTGGCGGATCCGGCGGGGGGGGGGGGGCGGGGGCCCGGTCCCCTCCCCTGGGAAAAAACAGGTAAAACCACGCTAATTTTACCTTTATTTAAATGAGGGGGTGCCAGCTGGCATGTGATATGCTGGGGGCGATATTAACCGAAATTGTTAGAAAATTAAATGGTCAAATTAGTATCAACCATTGCGGGCTTTTTTGGTGCAAGAAAAAGAAAAGAAGGGGGAAGAAAAATATCTAAGTAATTGAATTTCATTGTATTGATAAAGCCGTTTTGTTCTTAAAACAAAGCGAACTATTGATTTTTGTTTAATTATTTCTGAAATTGTAAGTAGTGCAATAATTTTCTGTGGATGTGATAAATTAGTGTCTACGAGTAGGTCTAACATCTAGCTCTTTCTGCAATGTACTTCGGGCATTCGGTGAGAAAGTGGTTTACAGTTTCGATAAGTCCTATGCAGTTATTGCAATGGCCTGTCGAGTGTATATTCAATCTGAAGAGATCTAAGTTCAAACCTATCACTCCTAGTCTCTATGGAGAACCTTCTTCAAATCTGTTCAAATTACATAAATATGGTTGATTTACTGCAGGCAGTATCTGTCTAAGAAAACTATAAGAATTATTTCATCTGTCTCGCCTGAGTTTTATATACTTGTTGGTATTAATACTCTTTATTTCAATGTTATTTTGTAAAGCAGATTTTTGCATACAAATCTGCCATTGCATTTCCGTGTATACACCACAATGGCTAAAGTATGAATCCATTTTAAGTAAGTGTGTTTCCCTTGAAAAGATAATTTTTTACTTAAAGTAATAATTTCAGTTACTAATGTAATATCTTTTGCATCCTTTATGGCAAGCAAGGCGCTTACGGAGTCACAAAAAATAACAATGCCAATATGCATCCGCCGGCCAATCGTTTGGCTTGTTGAAAGGAAAAGGCTGGTACATAAAAAGAAGCAGAACTTATTCCCAGATTTAGAACCTTTGACCCATCTGTATAGATGTGCAGTTGTATTGGCAGGCCATTTGCAGACAGGGGCGTCGCTAGACCTTTTTCAGTGGGGGGGGGGGGGGTGTAAAGGCCAACGATTAGCGACAAAACTAGCCACCAATTACCGACAAAATTAAATGTCCCAATATCTACAAATTTAACCCTATAAACCCGGGGCCGAAGGCTAAATTGTTTTTCCTATGGTCTATCTATAGTACTTGCGTATGCGCAAATGATCATTTTCCTCGACGACATAAATATACGAATTATTTCGTCAACTTAGTCAACATTAGTGCTGTAGTCAAACGTTTAACCGTCCGGTATCCGACCGCCCATGGCGGATTCCGTTTTCAATTGGACGGTTTCGTTTTCCCGTTTTTTTTTTTTTTTTTTTTTTTTTTAATAATTTTTTTTTTTTTTTAATATTTTTTTTTTTTTTTTTTTTTAAAGTTTCGATTTATGCCCCTCAACCTGGCACTATGCCTGGCAATGTCTCCCAGCTCAGTAATCGGTGTGATGACTTACCACTTGGAAACTAGAACAACACTCCAATTTGTCTGTCATCTTGATTTGAAAGTAATCTTTGTAATAGATCTCAATATATTTCATCCAAGTTTAACACATGGGGTACCACAAGGTTCTATCCTAGGTCCTCTACTGTTTTTAATTTACTTTAATGATCTTACACATTATTCTAAAACGACATTGTTACTATTATTTGTGACTAGTTCACAAGCACAAATCGGCGCCTTCAGTTAAATCACCTTCCTGCTTTTTCACACGGCCAAAAAAAAAAAAAAAAAAAACGATTTTTTTTTTTTTTTTTTTTTTTTTTTTTTTTTTTCTTAAATAAATCGTTTAACCGAAAACCGTCCGGTTTTGACAGACGGTTAAACGGAATTGGAGATATCCGTGATGTTACAGCACAAGTCAACATCATAGCTATATATTTTAATGCAGGCGCGGAGCTAAGATCTTATTTTAGGGAGGGGCGGTAGTGAGCGAGCGAATCACTTAAAAATTAGGGGGGTGTCGGGGTTAGGCCTCCCGCGCGAAGCGCGGAAGCTTAGACGTTTCCTTAAATTATTAGGAAAAGAAGACGATTTATTGTACCGATCTTGACTGTTAATCCTTGTCTAAATGAAATTCCCCCCCCCCCCTTCCGCGCGAAGCGCGAAAGCTTTGGCGTTACATTAAATTATTATAAAAAGTAGACGATTTGCTGTACCGTTCTCGATGTTAATCCTTGTCTGAATTCAGTTTCTCCCCCTCCCGCGCAAAGCGCGGAAGCTTTGACGTTTCATTAAATTATGAGAAAAAGCAGACGATTCGGTGTTCTGTTCTCGACTCTTAATCCTTATCTGAATTCAGTTCTCCCCTCCCGCGCGAAGCGCGGAAGCTTTGACATTTCATAAATTATGAGAAAAAACAGACGATTCGGTGTACTGTTCTCGACTCTTAATCCTTATCTGAATTCATCTTAATCCTTATCTGAATTCAGTTCTCCCCTCCCGCGCGAAGCGCGGAAGCTTTGACATTTCATAAATTATGAGAAAAAACAGACGATTCGGTGTACTGTTCTCGACTCTTAATCCTTATCTGAATTCATCTTAATCCTTATCTGAATTTAGTTTTCCCCCTCCCGCGCGAAGCGCGGAAGTTACGGCGTTTCATTAAATTATTAGAGAAAGTAGACGATTCGTTGATCCGTGCTCGAGTCTTAAAGATAAACTCCAGTTCTGGTAAAAAAAAGAAAATTAATTCTCACAGAATCAAACGAAACTTACACTGAATGTTCAAGATTACAAATAAAAGACAAGTGCCGAACAATTTTGGAAGAAAATGTATACTGGCTGAGTAATGAGCATAGAAAGACAAGGAAATCAAGGTAGTACCAACCCCGACACCATGTGTGTTGTCCCATATATAACTTTCTGTGTCGGTGCTTGTTACCAAGACTCGGCCGAATTTATTATGATTTTGATGACTCCAGAACCTTGCAGTGCACACCAATACTTACATGCTACATGATCAACTGTTTCTGATCCATTCCACACCTTTTCTTTCACAATGCAATCGCATTACCAGTACTGGAGTTTATCTTTAATCCTTGTCTGAATTCAGTTTTCCCCCTCCCGCGCGAAGCGCGGAAGTTATGGCGTTTCATTAAATTATTAGAGAAAGTAGACGATTCGTTGAACAGTGCTCGACTCTTAATCCTTGTCTGAATTCAGTTTCTCCCCCTCCAGCGCGAAGCGCGGAATTTTCGACATTTCATAAATTATTAGAGAAAGAAGACGATTCGTTGTACCGTTTTCGACTCTTAATAAACCCTCTTTTTATGAATTCAGTTCCCCCCCCCCCCTTTAGCGCGAAGCGCGGAAGCTTTGACGTTTCCTTAAATTATTACAGAAAGAAGACGATTCGTTGTACTGTTTTCGACTCTTCATAAGCCCTAATTGTCTGAATTCAGTTTCCCCCATTAGCGCGAAGCGCGGAAGCTTTGACGGTTCCTTAAATTATTAGAGAAAGCAGACGATTCGTTGTACCATTTTCGACTCTTAATCCTTGTCTGAATTCAGTTTCCCCCTTCCAGCGCGAAGCGCGAAAAGCTTAGACGTTTGTTTTAATTATTATAGAAAGAAGACGATTCGTTGCACCGTTTTCGACTCTTATTAAGCTCTATTTATCTGAATTCAGATTCCCCCTTTAGCGCGAAGCGCGGAAGCTTTGACGGTTCCTTAAATTATTAGAAAAAGAAGACGATTCGTTGTACCGTTTTCGACTCTTAATAAGCCCTAATTGTCTGAATTCAATTTCCCCTTTAGCGCGAAGCGCGGAAGATTTGACGGTTCCTTAAATTATTAGAGAAAGCAGACGATTCATTGTACCGTTTTCGACTCTAAATCCTTGTCTGAATTCAGTTTCCCCCTTCCAGCGCAAAAAGCTTAGACGTTTGATTTAATTATTATAGAAAGAAGACGATTCGTTGCACCGTTTTCGACTCTTATTAAGCTCTATTTATCTGAATTCAGTTTCCCCCTCTTGCGCGAAGCGCGGAAGGTTTGACGTTTCCTTAAATTATTAGAGAGAGCAGACAATTCGTTGTACCGTTTTTGACTCTTAACAAGCCCTCTTTTTCTGAATACAGTTTCCCCCTTTAGCGCGAAAGCTTTGACGTTTCCTTAAAATATGAGAGAAAGAAGACGATTCGTTGTACCGTTCTCGACTTGTCTACATGAAGTTTTCCTTTCGCGCGCGAAGCGCGTAAATTTTTGCGTTTCATCAAAATATAGAGATGAAGACGATTCGTTATACTACTGTTCTCGACTCTTAATCCTTATCTGGATTCAGTTTTTCCCTCTAGCGCGAAGCGCGGAAGCTTTGACGTTTCCTTAAATTATTAAATTATGAGAGAAAGCAGACATATCGTTGTACCTTTCCCGACTCGTCTAAATGAAGTTTTCCCCTCCCGCGCGAAGCGCTGAAATTTTTGCGTTTCATCAAAATTTAAGAGAAAGGAAGACGATTCGTCGTACCGTTGTTGACTCTTAATTAATCCTTATTTGAATTTAGTTTCCCCGAAAATTTTAAACCTCTGATTTCTTTAGCTGATATTACAGGAAAGTGAAACTTTGAGAAAATACAAGTATTGTAGTTATAGTCACTCTCGAAGTCGTCACAGCGGATAAAAAGTCACAGTTCGTACGGAAAAAAACTTGTCGGCCGACCGACAATATACCTCTCACCGACTTCACACTTCTATGGCACGCCTTTAGGGAAACAAATAAATATATGCGACACTTTCAAAAAATATATTTCACTCAAATGTATATATTCGACACTTTCAGAAAATATTTGACAAGTTTTATTTGACAAGAATTTTATTCGACATAAATTTCATTCGACACATTGTTCGTCAAAAATTGTATTTGTCAACAAATTTATTCGACAAAAATTTTATTCGACAAAAAATTTTTTCGACACAAATTTCATTCGACAAAAATTTTATTCGACAAAAATTTTGTTCGACAAAATCTTAATTGGCACATTTTGTTTTGTTCTACAAAAATATTATTCCAAGGAATTATTTTACTTTTTACTCAACAATAAAGGTATTCAATGAAAAAGATGTATTCAACAAAGGAGCTATTCGGCGTCCATACATAATGCATGCCACGAAATTTCATTCGACACAAATTTCATTCGACACAAATTTTATTCGACACAAATTTTATTCAACCAGAATACATGCGATACTTTACACAACCACCTGAACCGTGCAGTAGTACACGCACGCGCAACAGGTAGTCTGCAAGCACAGACCCTAATTTAACACTTTATTAACAAATAATTGTGCCTTGAGAGAAGCCGAGCCCAGCTACCTACTGGTTGTGTCAGGAGCAGCTATAGTACATGGCCTATGGTAGTCTTATAGTGCAGACTCTCTTTTAAGACTGACCAGGGTTTGTGCCTGCAAACTACACAACAGGCGCATTTACGGTACGAAGACTAGGAAGGCCTATAGCCTCTGGTCGGACCCACGCACCGGCATGTAGGTAGTCTAGGCATGCAGCGCAGCTACATAATTAGCTGGGCTAGCTGGCTCAGGCAGGCCATCAATTTATCCTATACTTTTACTTTGTTGATGTTATATAACATTATACACTGTATGTACTTTAAATGCCCTGCATTTTCCAGTAAAATGGAATTGTCCGGGGCTTTTGTATCTTCTTCTTTGTTGTGCAAGATTGAACAATAAAGTGATGTTTAAAAAAGAAATGTTTTTATTATTTCTAGTTCCTAACTATACAGTCAACAGCTCTACATGCACATGTGTATATAAGACGGGTGTTAAAGTGACACACTGGTTATTGAATCTACAGACCTACTTTTGTGGCGGGGGGGGGGGGGGGGGTTGTGCACATACTGCACCCCTATTAAAACTGATGAATATTTTAAATGTTAATGCAGCTCGGTCAATTCATGTTCCAGTACAAACATAACAACTTGCCACCTGTCTATGATGACCTTTTTATACAGAACTCTTCTATATGGCAAGAAATGTATTAGTTTTCATATACCCACCATAAAATAGCTAAGACTTTCTTACAAAAACTGAAAGCCTTTAATTGGCCTATATGTTATGGAGTCATGTTCCACCTGATATAAATTGTCCTTCATTGTATTCATTGAGGCTAAGTTAAGGTTATTCCTGATACTCAAGTAATCCATCATTAATTTGTTTAAACATTCACGGAAGCACTCCCCCCCCCCCCCCCGTTTTTGATATTTTCTCCCTCTTCTTTCTCGTTATTGGTACCACCTCATCATTTGACTTTATATTTACTTTTGATTGTATAATTTGTTATTATTATGGGGGGGGGGGGTAGTCCTCGACTACCCTTTCTACCTTTGCTGATTTGTTTCTATTTCAAACATAAATTGGAGTCGTTTTATTGCATGAATGTATTTGATTTTATGTATTTTCCTATGTTTGGCATTTGTGGAGAAATACATTGAATTGCATTGAAGTTCAATGGCCTGCATGCTTTCAAAAGAGTATGTATACATTATGTATGAGTATATTACCTACTTTATTAATTATTAACAGTGGGTAGGATCATGGGTGTCGATCTGTCATTGATACCTATTCATCAGGGGGGATGAATGAATAGATCATCCCCCCCCCCTGATGAATAGGTATTACGTAAGGATCGACACCCATGGGTAGGATTGTTTGCATGAGGATGATGAGAAGAGGGAGGGCCGGCATAGTGATGTAGACTGGAATTGAATGGATAGGGGATAGTGGTGGTGGTGGGGGTGGCGTTATTGGAATATAAAGGAGTGTATATTACCTACTTCGTTTCCACGTACCTCCCCTCCCCCCCCCCCCCCATCCACTATAGCTCTTTACCCGGGGTGACTACATCAGTATGCCCACACCTTCATTTGTATCACCCTAAAACAATCTATATCGTAAATGAAAAAATGAACAAAGTAGGTAATAGACACTAATTTGTACCCCCTTAACGCCCCCCCCCCCCAACAAGCCCCTAACCATCCAGGCTACATGACGTTGCCCTCCCTCTTCTCATCTCTCATCACCCTCAAACAATCCAAACCCACGACGTGGATCTATAGTCTTCGTATCGTAAACGCGCCTGTTGCGCGGGTGTGCACGGTGCAGGTTTAGTTGTGTGAAGTATCGCATGTATTCTGGTTGAATACAATTTGTGTCGAATAAAATTTGTGTCGAATGAAATTTGTGTCGAATGAAATTTTTGTCGAATAAAATTTTTGTCGAATGAAATTTGTGTCAAATAAAATTTGTGTCGAATAAAATTTGTGTCGAATAAAATTTTGGTCGAATAAAATTTTTGTCGAATAAAATTTTGGTCGAATAAATTTGTTGACAAATACAATTTTTGACGAACAATGTGTCGAATGAAATTTATGTCGAATAAAATTCTTGTCAAATAAAACTTGTCAAATATTTTCTGAAAGTGTCGAATATATACATTTGAGTGAAATACATTTTTTGAAAGTGTTGCATATATTTATTTGTTTCCCTAAAGGCGTGCCATAGGCGTGCCATACACATTAAAAGAAAATGAAAAAAATTAAGGGAAAAAATTTACTTTTACATTTTACTAAGAAATAAATAAAATTGAGATTTCATGTTATCCTACCTAACAAACTCAATCGAAATCTGTAAATAATCAAGCTTTATTGGATTAGCCATGGTTCACCATGTGCCCGAAAAGATCGATCGTAATGAAATATTATTTGATTAAAGAAGTGTACTGAATCTGAATCTCTCTCTCTCTCTCTACCTACAGTCTCTCACCTCCCTCTCTTTCACCCTCTTCTCGTTCCTTTCCCCCTTTTGTATCTCCCTCTACCAGCTCCTTAAAATATCTTCTTTCACTGGACTTCAAACTATCACATTTCAAGGTAGGTATTTATCACTATACATAGTAGTAGTGTTATACCCCTATAGAGATATACTCTGTGCTGTGTTATACCCCTATAGAGATATACTCTTTGATGTTTGATGACTCACTAATAAATGCCCACTCCACTTTAGTTAGTAAATGCCCACCCCTTTGTTCCTAACTTTGTATTGTTTAGTAAGTTTATATGAGTTTGCTATGTCCAGTGAGCACAAAGAAACTCTACCCTCAGAATTACAGACTAAGGATTAATCCCCCAGTTTAGTAAACATTACCCTACCAGCATAAATGGACGAACTTGGAGATTAAGACTTGAGCAGGGATCGGTCAGCATGAATAGTGTACAACTTGTGTCATTCTACATTTTGAGTGAGCACTGAGTACACCAACTGACTTGTTTCTCCTCATCTTTGATTATTTCCAGGTAAGACAATATCATTTCTATCAATGTATTTTGATATTAGTATGTATACATGTATATTGTATATGTTATATATTCATGCTAAAGTAATACATTTTACTGGTATTCCATCCTTAGTATTTAGCAGTTTAGTTGGCTATTAAGCAAGTGAACTATAATGCATCAAGACATAAAGCATGATGCGCCGTTAGCTTTCGAACAGTGCAAGTAACTGTCTGTTTGGCTTTCTATTTGGATATTTATTGTATCTATAACTTTATTGTATAACTTTCAAACATGATCAGTTTTGGTACTTGCATGAACCTCTGAAGCATGTATATTTATATATATATTATTATATAAATAAGTAGATTAAGACTTTGATGTGAAAGGGTTTAGCAACTCCGAACTCCAGAAAGTGAGGAGACTGGACCTAAGATGTAGATAGAGGAATCTGTGGTCTGTCCACCATGGACCTACCTAGAATATTGACATAAGGTAGTCTAATAGATCAGACCCATTTAGTATATTCTGTTGTATTGTACATAGTCTTTCTTGTATTAATAGAACTTGAGTTCAGAATAGTGATTCAGAGTGCCTGGAAAGTAGACTAACTAGGAAGACTGGTAGTTGAGCTTGTGCAAGTTGATTTATATGATTATTGGATCAAGCTTCCTCCCATGAAGATAGTTGTAAAAGACTGCTTTGTTTGTATAATACTTTAGAGGGTTTTACATGGTTCTCTTTATATTTTCCTCTCGATATTTGTAGTGAATAGAATATCTTTGTTCCAGTTTGGTCAAGTTGTATAGTTTGTTATTAGAGTAGTCATTTTGATGTGATGTTTTAAAGTGTCATTAGTACTTTTGAGATTCAGTTTAGTAGTTTGTTAAACTACACTTTAAGGTTATTTCTTATAATTAATTGTTAGTTTTATTGGATGATATAATAGAACTTGTATTAAATAATCCTTGATTATTTAAGGGAGTTTACTTGGATACCGTTTTATAATAATAGTAGGACTTCTTTATGAATAGTATGTTCATGAGAGCATAAGGATAGTTTAAGGAAAAGTCATGGTTTATATGAACATGGTATCTTTAGTATAAACATGATCCGGGTTAGTTCTCGGGTTTGTATATAATATATATTGTAATTGGTTAGCGTATAGAATACATTCACAGGTAGTATTTAGCAATTTCAAAGGAACATGCTTAAGGATGAAATTGTTAAGAAGTGTGATGTACAAGACGTTTGATATTAATTGTCATGAGTATGTATCCATTAGGGTAAGAAGACGGAAAACATTTATAATTCTAGGTTTGTTGTTACAATATTGCTATTGTATGATGATTTCTGTTATTCGTTGATATTTATTATGGAGATAATAAATGTGTCATTCTACATTTTGAGTGAGCACTGAGTACACCAACTGACTTGTTTCTCCTCATCTTTGATTATTTCCAGTTATTTACAGTAACCATCCCTACACGCCATGGGGGTGTAACATTTTGGAGGCACTGCCCGGATGATGTCACCAGTCTTGATGTTCTCGATGAACTAAAGCTGCAAGTCATCATCCTATGAGACGAGCGGGGTAGACTGACCTGATCCAGACCAAGCCGCTTCTCACCAACTCCTACAGTAGCCAGAGCGTCAACAACCAGGATGGAGGGCCTTAAAGATGATGTCACCAATGGACTAAGAGGGTGCAGCATAGAGGGACTCATAGATGTGTTGACGGCCCTGGGATTGCCAGAGGATAAGGTGAGTGTAGGTAAGGAAAAGGGTAGGTCAGAGCTCGTGAGGCTTGTTACCAAGCATCTGAACAGCGACGAGATGGCGGACAGCGCAGACCATGGAGAGGCAACATGGAAGATGGTAGCAGACGCCATTGGTACAAAGGATGAGGTAAAGGAAACCAAGCAAGAGACAGAGGTAGCCTCATCCCCATCGACCATTGGTAGGGCCCAACCGGAAGCGACGCCTTGGCGAAGGGAATTCAAGATTTCTGGACAGGTTGGGGAGGCAGGACAGAAAGAGAGGTTAAGTTTTATGAGCCTCATCCACCAGATCGAGCGGGGAAAAGAGAGGAAATACGCAGATGAGGACATCGTTGACGCCGTGATTCGTGCCATGGCGCCTGGCCTCACCCTAAGGGCGTATTTAGAGTCGAAACCCCAGCTCAACCTTCCCACCCTCCGTCGGCTCATCAGATCCCACTACCAAGAAAAAGAGGCAACGGAGCTGTACCACGACTTGAGTAGGGCTGCACAAGGTCAGAGGGAGTCGCCCCATGATTTCTTATTAAGGCTGCTCGCCCTAAAACAAAAAATCATGTTCGTGTCACAGGAGGCCGGGTCGTCATTTCGGTATGATACTTCTCTAGTGGAGAACATGTTCAGGCACTCTGCCTTGACCGGCATAACAAATGAAGGGGTAAGAAATGATATGAAGCCTTACCTGAATGACTCAGCAGCTAGCGACGAGGACCTTTTAGAAAAAATCAACCTTGCCGCCAATAATGAGACGGAGCGGCTGAATAAGCAGAAGAGGAGGACGCCAGCCCAAGTCAATATCATACAAGAAACATCAGAGGCCAAAATGGACATGAGCAGCATCCATAAGGAGATCAAGGCTCTGATCAGGGCAGAGATTGCGGCCATCCGAGATAGTAGTCCAGCTCCTGTTCGTGAGAGACAAGGCCCAGCAAGACAACGCTCTCCACTGGAATGGGGCTGCACCGAATGCAGGAAGAAAGGGGAAGGTCGACAGTGTCGCCATTGCTACAAGTGCGGGAGTGCTGGACACCTCGCCAGAGGATGCACGGCGGGAAACGACCAGCGGGCACCACTACGGGACGGGTCGTGCCCTCGAGGAGACAACCAGTAAGTCCCAAGCAGCAATCGCAAGTAGACACCAAGACAAGTTTCCCCACCCGATCCCAGAACAAAATAGCAAAATTAATTGGAAAAAAATGTATGCTTCAATGTTTTATCCAAGGACAAGCAACACAAGCATTGTGGGATACTGGTGCCCAAGTCTCCCTAATCTCTGACTCATGGCTCAAAGACTCACTCCCTCAAAAACAGGCCCAGCCCATTTCAAACCTCCTTCAGGATCAGGATCTACGATTGTCAGTTGCAAATAAAACTGATCTCCCTTTCAGCGGATATGTTGAACTAACAGTGCAGATTGGGGGCAGTGGAGAGGCTGAGATTCAAGTCCCATTTTTGGTAGTAGGAGATAACACCATCAGCGAGAATGCCATCATTGGCTTTAATGTAATTGAAGCCCTGCTCATTAACCCGTCTACCTCCCCTGATGCGATGCATAAAGCTCTAGCATCAGCAATGAGTTGTTCCCCTAAGATAGTAAGCAGCATCATCTCTATTATCGGAGCCACCAAAATCGATGTCTACCCGATGGTCAGAGTAAACCAGGTAACAGTGCTACCACCTGGCAAGAGTATGAGGGTTGCATGTAGGACGCATACCAGTGCTCCAGAGAAGACTCGTTGCCTATTCGAGCCTGACGAGGAGAACTCATTGTTTGACGCTGGCCTGGGCATCGACCCATTCCTAGTGGAGGTGAATCGTGGAAGTTCATGCAGAGTGCAAGTCCTGGTCACAAACGCTTCATCTCGTCCTATTGTGATTCCGAAGAAGACAGTCCTGGGGCACCTGCATGGAATTTCATCTGTGCACCATCACATCCCGACTGATGAGACTCATAACACCAGAGTGAATCAAGTAACTACTGACCCACCTACCCAATCCTTTCGTGACAACTTTGATGTGAGACATCTTTCGACACAACAACAAGAGAAACTCCTGGGTGTGTTAGATGCAGAGCGTGATGTTTTCTGCATGGGAGATGAAGATATCGGATCTATTTCAGATCTGCAGATGAGCATCAGTCTCAATGACCCAACGCCTGTTCAAAGGACTTACATGGCCGTACCCCGACCATTGTACAGAGAGGTGAAAGATTATGTGGCAAATCTGCTGGAGAAGGGATGGATCAGAAAATCCAGTTCTCCATATTCTTCACCTGTTGTATGCGTCAGGAAGAAGGATGGGACGTTGAGGCTATGTATCGACTATCGCCAACTCAATCAGAAGACAATACCAGACAGACAACCGATTCCCCGCATCCAAGAAGTGCTGGACAGCCTGGGTGGAAATGCATGGTTTACAACACTAGATCAGGGGAAGGCATACCACCAGGGGTTCATGGCGGAAAGCAGTAAACCCCTCACAGCCTTCATCACCCCATGGGGCCTTTATGAGTGGAACCGCATCCCGTTTGGCCTAACCAATGCCCCTGCTGTTTTCCAGCGTTGCATGGAAAATTGTCTGGATGATCTTAGTGGAGAGATATGCACAGTATACCTCGACGACATTCTGGTATACAGCACCACATTTGACGAACATGTCGCCCACCTACAGAAGGTATTGCATCGACTGAAGAAGAAAGGCATTAAACTAAAGCCAGCCAAATGCAAGTTCTTTCAGAGTCAGGTAAAATATCTAGGACGGATTGTGTCCAAAGACGGACATCAGACTGACCCAAACGATACCGAAGCAGTTCGTATGCTAAAGGAGAAGACACCAGCTACCGTAGGAGACCTTCGCAAGTTGCTTGGATTGGTGGGATACTATCGCAGATACATTCCTAACTTCTCCCGAAGAGCTGCATGTCTGTACCAATTCTTGTCAGTGAATCAGTCTCAACCCAAGCCTGTAAAGAAGAGATCCACAAAACAGAAATCTAACTCCCTTCCTTCCAGTACACCCATTGAGTGGAAAGAGTGTCACAAATCAGCCCTTTCATCTCTGATAGACAGTCTTCTCATAGCTCCCATCATGGCCTACCCAGACTTCGAAAAGCCTTTTGTAGTGCATACAGATGCCTCCCATGAAGGACTTGGAGCGGTGCTATACCAGAAGCAGGACGGCAAGTTGAGGGTAATAGCATACGCTTCTCGTTCCCTCACCCCCGCAGAGAAGAACTACCATCTACATTCCGGAAAACTGGAGTTCCTGGCATTGAAATGGGCGATCTGTGAAAGGTTCCGCGACTATTTGTACTACTCTCCTCCCTTTGTCGTATACACAGACAACAACCCACTAACATATGTGTTGACGTCTGCGAAACTGAACGCCACAGGAATGAGGTGGGTTGGTGAGCTGGCTGATTTTCATTTCAGCATCAAGTATCGTCCAGGAAAGAGTAACGGAGATGCTGATACCTTATCGCGAGAACCCCTCACTCTTCCAGCCATGCCGGGGTACTCAGAGGAAATCACCAGACCAGTGATACAGGCAGTACATCATGGGATTCAGGTGAATGAGGATGTACCTTGGAACCTGGCTCTCCCAGGCTCAGAAGCTATCCCTGCTCAAGTATCAAATATTCACATTTCAACAGGACTGCCCCAACTAACAACGGAAGAACTACGAGCCACTCAGAAGAATGATCCCACTATCTCTGTTGTCCTGGACCTCAAGCAACGTGGAAAGCAATTGTCTCCCCCTGAAAGGAAGAAAATGCCCAAAGAGGTCAGGAAGCTACTTCATGAATGGAATAGACTAGTGGTTGATGATCATGGCATCCTGCGTCGAAAGACTGCAAACCGCAATCAACTGGTTCTTCCTGGTAAATATAGGCAGCTGGTGTACCAAGAACTTCATGTCAACATGGGCCACCTTGGACCAGAGAGAGTCACGCAGTTGGCGAGACAACGATTCTACTGGCCAGGAATGGAAGGTGACATAACCAGGTTTATTACATCGAGCTGCAGTTGTCTTAAGGATAAGAAACTAGCCAGACAGATCAGGGCACCTATGACAAGCATAACCAGTACTCAGCCGCTAGAACTCGTATCCATTGACTTCCTTCATCTAGAGAAATCCAAGGGTGGTTACGAGTACATCCTAGTCGTCATGGATCACTTCACAAAGCTAGCCCAGGCATATCCCACCAGAGATAAGACGGCAAAAACTGTTGCAGATAAGATATTCAATAACTTCATCTTGCAGTTTGGTTTTCCTCAACGTATCCATCACGACCAGGGTGGTGAATTTGAAAATCGCCTGTTCCGTCGACTGGAAATGCTAGCCAACATCAAGCATTCCAGGACTACCCCTTATCACCCAGAAGGAAATGGACAGGTGGAACGATTCAATCGGACCCTGTTGTCAATGCTACGCACCCTTACGTCCACAGAAAAGGCCAATTGGAAAGACCATCTCCCCAAGGTTGTACATGCGTACAACTGTACAAAATCAGAAGCAACTGGATTTTCTCCATTCTTCCTGATGTATGGGCGGGAACCAAGGCTTCCAATTGACCTGGTTTTCAATCTTGCTGAAGAAAAGGAGGACGGCAAGGTTACTCATGCGGATTTCTGCAGCAGATGGAAAGATGCCATGCAAGAAGCATACACGTTAGCCCGAAGGAATGCGGAGAAGAGCACCTCCAGGGGAAGAAAAGACGGGAAAAGGCCAAGTCTTCCTCTAGACAAAGGTGATCGAGTCCTGGTTCGTAATCATAAGCGTGTTCCAGGACCAAATAAGCTCCAGTCCTATTGGGAACCAGACGTGTATAAGGTACTCAAGAGAGTAGGAGACGACTTGCCTGTCTATCAAGTCATGCACGAGGATGGATCTGGTCCTTCAAGAGTCCTTCATCGCAACATGTTGCTGCCATGTGCAGGTTTTCTAGCTCCTGATGGAGATCAACCCACGGGTAACAGTGAAGTGAAGGCCCCTCCTCGGCGACGAACCAGATCCAGTAAACCCCTGCCCACCCACATGTCATGGTCTTCAACTGAATCTTCAGATGAAGAAAGGTATTATCTGGAAGGGAAAAGACTAGCAGGTTTTCAAGACCAGCTAACTGAAAGTGATGCTTCGGTTGATATCTCTACATCAGATGAAGAACTTCCTTTAGATAATTCTACCCTAGCAGAAATGGCCCAACAGATACCCCAACCCCCACAAGTGACTGATGAGGGACAAAGAGAGAGAAATATTGGCTCAGCGTCACCATCAGTTGTGCACCCTGTAGTCCAAGCAGACAGCTCTTCCTCATCACATCAGCAACACGACCCAGCTCTACCTCCGAGACAACGTCACCCTCCTTCAAGGCTCACCTATGATAGTTTAGGAGACCCTACCCTACAACCAATCCAACCAAACCTGATGCATATTCCAGCTACACTGAACAACCAGCATCAGTTTGTCTCCCATCTTCCTAATAATACGTCTCACGTTGCTCCTTTCATACCCCAGACCTTATCTATGCCTTATCCTCCCCCACATGATATGTTTTCTCAGTATCAATTGTTTAACCAAAGCTCTGGCCAGGTACCACGCAACCCACCACTACCAATCCCAGAAGTGCAGCAGCCAGTGGGACCAGCATCGCAGCCACTGGGGCCAACACCGTGGATGATGGGACCAGCATCGCAGTCACATGGACGCTTCCAGCCATTACCGAGGGAGTCGCCACTTGGGATGCAAGGAGCTACCTGGACGACAGATCTGCGCTCACCTGCGGGTTTGTATTAGAGAATATCAGCTTATAAGAACATTTAATTTTAATCAACGCAGAACTTAAGACCGGTGGATGCTGAAGGTCATGAGATGCTAAGTGAGGACATCGTACGAGGTCGAGGACGACAAAGAGATTGTACTCGCTGCATGAACGAAAGAGATGGCTGAAAGCATGAGAATAGCTAAGAGACTACGTCACCGGTAGGAGGTTGAAAATTAAATGTACAGAAAAGTATGATTGATGATGTATAACTGAAAAGTTGAAATGTAAGTTAATATACGTATAGATGTTGAGATTCCAAAACAGAAACTTTAATGAGTCTACAAGAAGAAGCACTGCGCAGTGTAACAGGATAGGAGATAACTTTTTGCAGCATTTGACAAATTAGTACTTATGTTGTACAAGAGGGTTTCTCAAAGGGTATGACTCATTAATTTTGTCATAGTTGATATGTTATTAGGGATATATTCTCTTTCTATTGAATAGTATTACGGATCTATGGATTCAAGTTGGGACCGTACGTACACCCTGACTTACTTACTTTATTGATAGATAATTTATATAGCATGACTATAATGACTAGGTTACATCGATGTAACGGTTTGAAGGACTCAGAGGTATATTTTCTTGGTTTAAACATTGGGATTTTTTTTTTTCTTTCCCTTACAGTTATGACATTGTTTGAGTGTCAAGTGGACATTTATTTTTTTTGGTGGGGGAAGGTGTTATACCCCTATAGAGATATACTCTGTGCTGTGTTATACCCCTATAGAGATATACTCTTTGATGTTTGATGACTCACTAATAAATGCCCACTCCACTTTAGTTAGTAAATGCCCACCCCTTTGTTCCTAACTTTGTATTGTTTAGTAAGTTTATATGAGTTTGCTATGTCCAGTGAGCACAAAGAAACTCTACCCTCAGAATTACAGACTAAGGATTAATCCCCCAGTTTAGTAAACATTACCCTACCAGCATAAATGGACGAACTTGGAGATTAAGACTTGAGCAGGGATCGGTCAGCATGAATAGTGTACAACTTGTGTCATTCTACATTTTGAGTGAGCACTGAGTACACCAACTGACTTGTTTCTCCTCATCTTTGATTATTTCCAGGTAAGACAATATCATTTCTATCAATGTATTTTGATATTAGTATGTATACATGTATATTGTATATGTTATATATTCATGCTAAAGTAATACATTTTACTGGTATTCCATCCTTAGTATTTAGCAGTTTAGTTGGCTATTAAGCAAGTGAACTATAATGCATCAAGACATAAAGCATGATGCGCCGTTAGCTTTCGAACAGTGCAAGTAACTGTCTGTTTGGCTTTCTATTTGGATATTTATTGTATCTATAACTTTATTGTATAACTTTCAAACATGATCAGTTTTGGTACTTGCATGAACCTCTGAAGCATGTATATTTATATATATATTATTATATAAATAAGTAGATTAAGACTTTGATGTGAAAGGGTTTAGCAACTCCGAACTCCAGAAAGTGAGGAGACTGGACCTAAGATGTAGATAGAGGAATCTGTGGTCTGTCCACCATGGACCTACCTAGAATATTGACATAAGGTAGTCTAATAGATCAGACCCATTTAGTATATTCTGTTGTATTGTACATAGTCTTTCTTGTATTAATAGAACTTGAGTTCAGAATAGTGATTCAGAGTGCCTGGAAAGTAGACTAACTAGGAAGACTGGTAGTTGAGCTTGTGCAAGTTGATTTATATGATTATTGGATCAAGCTTCCTCCCATGAAGATAGTTGTAAAAGACTGCTTTGTTTGTATAATACTTTAGAGGGTTTTACATGGTTCTCTTTATATTTTCCTCTCGATATTTGTAGTGAATAGAATATCTTTGTTCCAGTTTGGTCAAGTTGTATAGTTTGTTATTAGAGTAGTCATTTTGATGTGATGTTTTAAAGTGTCATTAGTACTTTTGAGATTCAGTTTAGTAGTTTGTTAAACTACACTTTAAGGTTATTTCTTATAATTAATTGTTAGTTTTATTGGATGATATAATAGAACTTGTATTAAATAATCCTTGATTATTTAAGGGAGTTTACTTGGATACCGTTTTATAATAATAGTAGGACTTCTTTATGAATAGTATGTTCATGAGAGCATAAGGATAGTTTAAGGAAAAGTCATGGTTTATATGAACATGGTATCTTTAGTATAAACATGATCCGGGTTAGTTCTCGGGTTTGTATATAATATATATTGTAATTGGTTAGCGTATAGAATACATTCACAGGTAGTATTTAGCAATTTCAAAGGAACATGCTTAAGGATGAAATTGTTAAGAAGTGTGATGTACAAGACGTTTGATATTAATTGTCATGAGTATGTATCCATTAGGGTAAGAAGACGGAAAACATTTATAATTCTAGGTTTGTTGTTACAATATTGCTATTGTATGATGATTTCTGTTATTCGTTGATATTCATTATGGAGATAATAAATGTGTCATTCTACATTTTGAGTGAGCACTGAGTACACCAACTGACTTGTTTCTCCTCATCTTTGATTATTTCCAGTTATTTACAGTAACCATCCCTACACGCCATGGGGGTGTAACAGTAGTAGTAGTGGTAGTGGTGGTGGTGGTGGTGGTGGTAGTAGTAGTAGTAGAAGTAGTAGTAGCAGTGGTAGTAGTAATGGTAGTAGTGGTAGAAGTGGTAGTAGTAGTATTGGTAGTAGTAGAAGAAATATAGCAGCATCAGTCACAGCAGCAATTAATAGTACAATGCAATAAACATTTAGACAATTCTCTTTTTGTTGCATTGTTGTTCAACATCACTTTATTGTTCAAACTTGTATAACAAAGGAGAAGATACAATAGCCCAGGACATTTCCATTTTACTGGAAAATGCAGGGCATTAAATTAAAAATATATTAATGCTATATAATAACAAAACAAAACAATACAAAATAATTTCAGAACATAAGTGAGGACTGGGGAGTTATGGATATTCCTAGCTATAGATGAAATAAGAGGAGCTAAATATTGAAAATTCATTTAATATATCAACTTAATAAATAGTGTAACACAGATAGTGAGATAAATGAAGACTCAATATTGTGGTCCAGGTTGTTTTGATGTCATACTTTATTCTCGAAAATAAACCCGAGAAAGGATAAACCCTGAAAGAATACAATAGAAAATAAAGAATCATAAATGGTCATATTCATAAATAGTTTCAATAAACAAACAATCAGTAATCAAAGTAGTAAGCTGGTAGCTTGACTCTACTATCATCACATTACAATGTTTTCCTCAACTAAACTCCTATGCAATTAAGTGACAAAATATGGCGTTACGTAAACGTATAATAATATAGAGTGGAATAAGGAGGAAGAGAAGAGTGAGAGACAAAGAATGCATCAAAGAATATATATATGCTAAAACCTAAACTAACACAAATAGCTTAGTTAAAACATTAATGAATTGGTTAAATACGATTAAGTTTGTCAACTAAATCCAATTGTGTAACATAATAACAATTGATTATTAACGACAGAGAATCGACTTGAAATACAAGTGAGAGATGAAAGTTAAACCAGATTAAGTTAAACCGAACTAAACTTAAATTGGATTAAATCACTAGTATGAACAGACCCATGCATTCCTAATGCACAGTACGCCCAACTAACAAGTTGCCATAGTGTGAACGGGGTTAAGCCCCATGGCAATGTAACTACATTCCTGAGTGACCTATCACCTCTAGTCTAAACATTGACCGTAAAGCTACACAGAAGCACATTGTGTGCAGTTTCTACAGAAAATGCAACTGGTCAACAGCAGTTCAGGCCGATAACAGATTTGTTCTTGCTACTCAATAACGTTCCAAGAATATATACCGCCTAGCAACAAGCCCTAAAGATACCTTTTCCTGATAAACTTAAAGCACAGTGATATAAGACAATAATCGTTACTGAATATGAATATATACAAATGATCCTATTTCGTCAAGCAATATCATTTTGGATATGAATCCTAAATATATGTTTGGCAAATATACCTATCTCTGTATGTCGGTAACTAACGGGGCATATTTGTTCAATTTATATTCATGTGCCTTAACTACATTCTCTTTCTTTTCATTGCAGAAAGTCATGCCATAAAACACAAACAAAATATTATTAAACAATATTTGTTTCATAATCATATAAATCCATTATCCATTGAAACTATGGACTCTGACTGTGCAATCGTTCTTCTACCGCCTAACCAGTTACAGATCCTGACAGGGGCCACATCTCATTAATAATTAATTTACACAAAAATACAAACATTGCAAATCACAAGTGTTGTATATCATGAAGTAAGAATGGAATACGTTTAATCCATACAGTTATACAGGCATTTTAAATCCAACCTTCTTGGTTGTAATAAATGAATAAATAAATAAATAAATAATTAAATTGGCTCACGTACGGTACTATGCCTAAAACGAAGTGAGTATACTACCAAAATTGAGATATTCCTGAATGTATGATATACATACTAGTGACATTCAAGAATCTTCACACAAAGGAACAACATATCAACACCAATGCCTCGAAAAAACAAAGTGAGAGGGTTTAGTGAGATTTAAAAAATTAAAGAAAATTAATAGAAATCTGAGTGCTTGCGCAAGGCGTTCAAGCTATCATGAAAAAATGGCACCTCACCCCCCCCCCCCCCCCCCTCTAATTTTAAACTGGATTTCCATCGACCTTAGGGACTACCCATTTTTGGAGGAGGAAACAAATCATGATAAAAAACTTTTAAAAGACAATTAAACAAACTAAAAATTAAAAATCAGGGAAAACAAATAATCAGAAATTCAGAGTTAAATCTGGAAATTATTAGCCTGGGACATTCTAAAGAATATAATTCACATGACTTGAGGACTTCGCAGCAAAGTGCAGTAATAAGACAGGTCCACAATTATTTGGCGTGGCTTGATTAGGACTTCATTGGGGGGGGGGGGGGGGGGGGGGTGTTTAGTATTAAAAAAATGCGCTCACTATCGACCGGCATGATTTTCAAATTTTCTGGGACATTCTAAAGAATATAATTCACATGACTTGAGGACTTCGCAGCAAAGTGCAGTAATAAGACAGGTCCACAATTATTTGGCGTGGCTTGATTAGGACTTCATTGGGGGGGGGGGGGGGGGTGGGGGGTGTCTAGTATGAAAAAAATAGTGCTCACTACCCCCCATACATACATGACATATTCATAATTCCTGCAAATATCTACAGAATTTGATGTTGGCTGCAAAAGGGACATATTATCTTTAAATAGTCTTTGCAATCTCTCAAAACAGTGCCAGGTAAAAATGTCACAGGTAGAATAAATATGTCAAAGGTTTGGACCCGTTAGGGCCCTCCACCTGGGTCACCATGTGGGCCACGTTTGAACAAATTTGAACAACTATAGAACCCCAATTCCTAAGGATGATTCCTGCCATACGTTTTCAAGAAAAAGATGAAAATGTACAGGACAGGGGCCGGAAGGCAATAGCTCACCTTGACCTTGAGCCTACGGTTCAGGTGAGCTAAACAAAAATGATTATGGTAGTGTTTGGGTCAAAAATAGGACCAACAGAAGTGAATATTTCATTTTGAGTACCAGCATCATGATCTTTGATAAAATACTACATGCATTTTTACATTTTTTGCTAAAACATGTATATGTACAATATTGGTATAACTGGCAGATAACTGTGACCCAATATTGAACAGCTTAATCATGAGTGCCTCATCTATGATTTAAAAAATTACATAAAAATCTAATTCTTCTTCAGCCGGAGGTTTTCCCCTTGATTTGACATCTCAGTGCTTGTTTTACCATAGCTGTGGAATATTGTTGATCCCCCTTCCGGGCATAGTCTATTGGTAAATGAAAGAACAGGAAGAAAAAAAAGAGACACATGTAGATTGTAGAGTATTTATTACTTCACAAAATGTTCACATAATTTTACTGTTTAGGGTCATTGGTTAAATAGAAGAGAAAATATACTCTTTGGAGGATTATAGAGGCAGTTTATCTTGCTGGATATAAAGTATTGCATAGAAGTAGGAAAAATAACGGTAAAATGATAATCCTTAACCCTTACTATACTGTACTGGGGTATTTTGAGAATCTCCATTCCTGGGGCGAGGGGTAGGCCACCCTCCATGATCCTGGCCGTTGAAAGTTCAATTTTTGTTTTTATAGCCTAATTAGTTTTGCAAAATGCTAAGTTTATGCATTTTACAGAAAACTCTACATATTTTTCTCTAGACTTGTGAAGGATCTTGAAAATGTAATGAATATTTATCCTTCATTTCATATTTATTAAGTTTCATAATTTTTATATTTGTAAATGAATAGGTTAATTTGCATAAATTATGAATATGCAAATTCTGTGATTTTGTTGTTGTTGAAAGTATGTTTAGCACTGTGAGCAAATCCAAAAACAATCATTTCGCCCACTTTCTCACTGTAGAATAATATTTCTACACTATCCATCTGCATATCACTGCTCATAAGGACACCCAAAAAAAAAATCTTGCTTATTTTAATGTTTTTAATTTCTTATTATATCTATTGTTTTATTTCTAATGTATTCTTTTGTTCTGGAATACATCAAGTTACTTTGAGAAATATATCTACCTGTTAGCAATTTTATATCAACTTATATCTCCCACTTATAAAGAAATACATCTAAACCTGTATTCACATTACTGCTTGCACATGAACATATGCAATTATAGCACTTTTTGATGACATGCGCATACTAATTGTTATGTAACACCTTACAGGTACATGTACACGTATATCTGATTTTGATGCAAATGGTATCAAAATGTGCGTAATACTTGAGGGTAAAAAGTAATGCAACAACAATTTAAAATTAGTTGCCAATGGAGCAAATGCATTATATTAATAACTGGAAAATTTGCAATTTTAAATTGGTCCAATGGATAAGCATGACTGAATCATTCTAAACCATGAAAACGTTTTCTTTATATACAGGCACTAATGTCCTTTGGCAAGACATTAATCTACATTTGCCATACTCCACCCAGGTGAGGTAAATGGGTACCTGGTAGGAAGAAATTCCTTGAATGCTTGAGCACCTTTTCATGGTAGCTCGGTTAAAGCCGGGGTAATGATATAATTGCAGGGCCCTCAGGGAAAACAGTATGAATACTGATGAGGCTACCCTGGGTAAGCAAGACATATAATTATTATTATTAATATTCAGAAGAAAAAACACTTAGAACAATATTTATTCCTCCAAACATAATTAACATTTAATGTGCTAGAAATATAATTTCTTCCTAAAGGGACTTGGTAACATTGTTCAGATGAGAGATAGTGGTGCTAAGGTAGTGACTTCAATGCTAGAATTACAATTAAAGATAATCTGAAAATTTGAGTGAAAACGGACCATTATTCATGGTACAAATTGGGAAAAACTGATCTGATTGATTCCTTAATTCTCCCAACTATATTATAACAATATATTTACATTTTAGGTGTATGGAAATCGTCACAAAGCAATAAAATGGCTCTACATGCCATTCCAGACAGTTAAGTGTTGACAGATTTTTTATAGCCTGTTTTATGTCTTTTTTTCATGGAAAAACGGTTGGGAAAATTCAAAAATGGTTGGGAGAATTTACTGTTAATCACTTGTTAGAGGGTGTCATGCATCGACTCCTTCAAAGAAAACCATACATATCTTCGTGGTTTGAGAATTTTTTCAGGATGTTTTGCATGTCAGAGGGTTAGTACAGTGGAAGGAATATAGTAAGTAACATTTTATACAAAAATTAAGCAATTTTTTTCAACAACCTTCAACCATGTTACCAAGTCACTTTAAAACAAGATATCATCACATACCCACTATAGAGTCTACCAACCCTTCCTGAACATCTCTCAGGGACCGAAGGTCTGCTAACTCATCTGGTGTCATAAAGGCCGAGAGGAGGTAGCAGGCCCTGGTCTTCGCATTCTTCTTCATGTCTGCTTTTCTCAAGACCTGCTTATATGTGTAGTAGCCTGCTCCCAGTTTGATCATCTAGCCAGGATAATGTGGAGCAAAAATCAGAAATACATAAAGTTCATTTGTTCATTACATGTATATCATTATCATAACAGATTCTGTATAGAGAAATAACATAAGATACATTTATTGAAAACTTTGTGCTTCCATATTAATATATGAATTTTGGTTACCCATTCTATAAATCGTTTTTGAAGGTCGCCACTAGAAGGAAAAGTATATATCAATGGAAGGGATTCCTAATCCAAACATTATTTACCATAAAAATATTCAGATTCACACACTTAATCACATCAAAAGCTACATATACATGTACATGTACTTTCAAGACAAACTATCATGTTTTACAACTCATGTACAAAATAATGCAAATTCTATCCATCTTACATCAAACTGTTTGGCCCTCCATGGCAGAACCCGTCCTGATCGAGGAGGATCTGTTAGGAGAAATGAGTAAAAATTACAAATTGAAATTGGCAAATATTTTAACGTCTTTTTCTCAAATGGAACTTGGACTATGAGCAGAGATCAATGCTAGCAGACGAAGACCATATACATGTACCTCATGAACCTGTTTAAATTCAGAAAGTGTTTCAACAAAATAGTTTTCAAAAAGACAATCATAGAATATATTGATACTCCAACATGATAAATACAAAGAAATACAAAGTTTTGGTATGGGGTCATGAATTTGGTTCAAATGAACATATTGGAAAAATATGCAATCCTACAATATTCAGTGATCGTTGTCGCGGTTGAAATTGAGTCTTAAAATTGTAAATAATAAACTCTTTTCGTTGTATATAGCTCCCTCTTAAGGTCAAGATATTAATTTAGCCATAAAACAATGTTTATTGACTAAAATTGACTGATTAGCTATTCTCGTTCGGAAAATGGAGATTATATATCATCACTACAAAATATTCTGAGATTTTCATGGTCGCAGCTACAGTTGTATGGCCGTAGGCGCTATTTGAAAATGATCAAAATAACACCGGGAGCATAGGTACATTTCAATTTTTCTTGAAAGAAGAAGTGTTTTAGGGGCTAAATTCTTTAGTGCTTATATTCCACAGAGGCATCCAAATATTTCAAAACTGTAAAGAATCTTTATCCAGCCAATTTTCAAAATTTTCCAAAACTTTATATTACCTTTAAGCATATAAATTAAGACATATCATGAACATTTACGGTACATGAAAAGTCACAGATTTGTAAAAACCTATGATCTTAGAAAATGTACAATTTGATACAACACTTACTTTCCACATCTACATCTTCTTCCAGCTCTCTCTTCAGCCCATCCAATTCTTTCTGTAATTCTATGCACTTCAGGCATTCGGTGGATGCCAGAGGTGGTGAAGGAGATGAAGGCGGCGTTGAAGGAGATGTACCGGTATGTCGCTTTGATGGAGATCTACGTGGTGAAGGAGCTTGTGCCGGACTGCAGGTGTCCATGGGTTCATCAGTCTGACAAAAAAAAATGTTGATTAAAATATATTATGGATAGCATATCATTATAGGTCTCTAAAGAGAAAAGACCCTACAGAGTTATATATTTTTGAAAAGTTAAAATTTTAGTAATTGTGTGTGTTGGCAGACAACTTGTTGGCTGACAAAGTTGTCCGCCACTACATCACAAAGCAATCACCGATTTAGCTAATTTAAAGAGCCCATACCTATGGTTATAACAAGTTTCAAATATTACAGGGGTGATAGTGAGCACTAAAAAAAAAAGGATTTTTTTTTTTCTTTCCTCAACCAACCCCACCTTCAGTAAAAAAAAAAAAAAAAAGGATTCATGAAAAAAAAAAGGCATTTAACAACATTCCCCGCCTTTTGAGTAGGACAATTGGGAAAAAATTGGGATAATAGGGGTAAAATCGGGAAGAAAAAAAAAATTAGGGAAAAAACAACAACAATGGAAACGCTCTCGGCGGTTTCCCCTGCATAACGCAATTCGATATGATGAAAAATTGAGGTTGGGACATTTATTTATAAGCAGGGTGGCCCATTAGCAGCCCCCCGCCCCCCCCCCCCCAAAAAAAAAATCCTCTGAATATAATCAGCATTTTGAAGTTAATATTGGCTAAGAATCATCAGAAGAATTATTTACTGTAATTTGTACCAAGATTGATAAATTTAATGGAATATAAACAAATAATAACAATCGATTTATTCATTCTCATATTAAGTTGTGAAAACATACCGACCTAAAATGACCTTTGACCTGGACTTTGTGACCTGGAATTTGCGTCATTTGATTTGTGATACTTGATATAAAAACCCTTGTGTACAAGTTTCATGGAATTTGAACAAACGCTTTTGAAATTATGCTAAAAATTCAAAATCTTGATGTCGATACCACAACAAAGTCTTAGTTTGCAGATCTTAAATTACATTTGGTCTGGACTTTGTCACCTAAAAGACTAATCACATGATTGATGATACTTAATAACCCCTATGTTCAAGTTTCATGGAATAGGAATGTATACCTTCAAAATTATGATAAAAATTCAAAATCGTAACCTTTTGTTGAGTTTTGAAATTTATGCCACAACAAAGTCTAAGTTTATTGACCTGAAATGACCTTTGACCTTAACCTTAACTTAGTGACCTGAAATTCTACTCACATGGTTGGGGATACTTGATAACCCTTTAGTCTAAGTTTCATGGAATAGGAATGTATACTTTCAAAATTTAAGGCTGACCAATCTAAAAAGGTTATTTCTGCCTGGCTGTGGTGTTTCTTTGTTTTGTTCATGACTGATGATTAGATGGCGCTGTTTCTTTTCCTCTTCAGTCGGTATCATGTCAGCTTCTGTTTATTCGATGGTGCGGGCAATAATTTAGGTGTCGACCATGAACAGGGTGCAAGTATTTTTATTAATAATAGAGGTTAACTGTGTAGTGCTAAACTATACTTTCCCTTCCCTTCCTCTCCAAGAGATTTAGTTATAACTCGTTAGCTATAATGATTGGTATCTACATGTACCTGTAGCTTTTATGAAAGCCAACAGAGTGTGCAGATGATCTTCATTCCCCAATAAATTCTTTAAACTCTTATCTTTAATTTTCAACTGAGAAAACAACCTTTCCCTCTCTCGTACATATTTCTTACAAACCAATAAATAATGTTCGATTGTTTCAGTTTCATGACAAAAATCACAAAGGCCATTTTCATGTTTATTGATACTGAATTTGATAGAGTTTAATTTGCATTTTCCCATTCTCATTTGATGTAATAATCTTTCATCTTTTCTACAAAAACCAGATACGGTAAGTTAATAAGTCTCGTTATATATGGATGGATCTGAAATACGGTAAGAATCTACCTTTGTCTATTGTTTTTCACTGATTTTGCCATAAATGTTGATAAAAAATGACGCATGTGGTTAGTTCATTCAGACCTATTCCATGGTACAGTTACATCTGTGTTCTTTTTGTGTTGCATTTTTAGCCAAACTGTCGGCTCTTTCATTTCCCAGTAGGTCACAATGCGCAGGTATCCACTCAAACTGTATGTCTATTCCAAAAACGCTTAATTGTATCGATTTCTCCGATATTTCTATAACTGAACTAGATTTGTCCATGCTTTTAATAGCCTGCAAGGCTGACATGGAATCTGATATTATATCACCACAGAAACTGTGAGATAGTCCTCTATCCATTGTACTAGGATGATTGCTGTCAGTTCAGCAGTCATAATATTTACTGGGGTTATTCTATAACCTTTACTTATCTTAAATTTTGGAATATAAAAAGCTGCACCTGTTAGACCACAACATAGTTCAAGTTTGTTGACCTGAAATGACCTTTGACATTGACTTTGTGACCTGAAATTCTACTCACATGATTGGAAATACTTGACAACCCTTTGGTCCAAGTTTCATTGAATAAGAACTTATACTTTCAAAATGATACTAAAATTTCAAAAACTGAACCTGAGGTAAAGCGGCACCTATGTCTCGCTTTTTGCTACGCAGGTGAGACAAAAAATCAGGAAAATAAAATAAAATTGGGTAATAATCATGCTGATATCAAAATTTTTCATTTTTTGGGGTCCAATTTTATTCAAACTTTCACTAGTTTTATTTGCTGATTTTTCTGCTTTCCTCCAGAGTAGTTTACTAGCTATCACGGTATTATTTCCCTGTAAGATGCCAGTTCTTAAAAGATACACAGCTGATGTAAACAAAACGAGGAGCATTCATAGACATATATCATACCTCTTGGTCCTCATTCGTTAATCTCTGGATGGGTGAAAGCTTCGCCTTCTTCTTCGTGTTTGGGGCAGCCTTTTTGTTGACAGCCTTTTTGTCGACAGCCTTTTTGTCGACAGCCTTTTTGTTGACAGCCTTTTTGTTGACAGCCTTTTTGGGTAGAGCTGCTTTGTTGTCATCTAGTTACATATTAAGACATATTTGCTGGAAAAGTTGTTATAGTCCACAGATTGTATACCGTATACCATTCTTACTAGTTTATGATAGGGCTTGACACTATAAAACAGAGTTCCAATAATGTTAATTCAGAACGCAGCAAGTGTATGGAAGATGAAATTCTAGAGACAGGAATCACCTCCACGCCGTCTTTTTCTGTAGCTTTACTAGCTTATTAAAGCATATTCTATAATTTCTGGAGAGACGTTAAAGATACTATGTCCCTTTTGCAGCCAACATCAAATTCTGTAGAACTTTGCAGGAATTATGAATATGTCATGTATGTCCTATCTGTGAAATTTAAATGTTAGCAGTGTCCTAATATTCAAATTATGCAAGGAAACTAGCCTAAAGGAAACCCATTTACTTGCTAGACTACACTGTCAGACACTATTGAGTGACCGACTGGCTTTTTTCTTCTTTGGTAATAACATAAATACAATGAGCTGTAAAGGGTACATGAGCATTTGTCAACATCAATAACCCACTTCTTGTATTGGCCAAAATTAGACTGATGAATCTTTGCGCAGCATTAAACGTACGACCATTCGGTACAATGGTCTGAAAATCAGACTTATTACTTACTGGCTCTATACTTAGCTCGATTTGACAACAAATAGTTGTTATTTTCCCACTTAAAGACATTTTCAAGCCCCCTTTTCTTTAGGGAAGTTCTAAATTAGTATTATCTTTCAAATGCCGTTGGAATTTAACCTTTTCATTTGTGTGGCCTGCAAATGGGACATAGATCTCTAGATCTAGATCTAGTACCTTTAACAAACAAAAAAGTAAAATGCCTGGATGATTATTAGTATTACTAGGGGGCCTAGATCTAGATGAAACTAGATCTAAAAAGGTGTGCACAAAGGGAGTTTGCTAAATGTCTGCAGACTCTGTGCATGCATCTTAGTACACTAAACTAATCACTTTTGGCATCAACTTTAACTTTAAGTAAAATATTGGCAACGCAAAAACAGCTATTTTCGTGTAGATCTACACCGTATGCATTTTCTTTTCCGGCAGAACCAGCATCACCGACTCTTTTGAGAGGTCAGCATTTGTGTAATGTAAATGACCATGCATGTGTCTTGTGTAATAACAAATCGTTCATGAAATACTACCATCTCTCCACCATGCAATCCAAGCCATTACAATTAATAATCAAAGAAGCCCATACTAATGTAGAACTGACAGACTGTATATGCAATGCCTGCAGAATTAAGTATTAAAAAAAAGTAAAATCGTCAAGTTACACCCCAGAAAATTCAAGAGCGAAGAAAAGAGATCCTTGTTTCCTTACAAATTACATGTAATGTACAGAACTGTCGCGTAGAGAATGTGAGTGCACACTAGATTCTTTTAATTCAGCCTTTTCTCTGCAGTGTTCATCTATTCCTAATTCTATCCCTTTGTGCTTAATACATCGCCGTAGTCTATCTAGATATAAGGAAACTCAATATTTTTCAAATTGTTCAGTCTGTGAAGGACTGCTGAAGGCAGATAGCAAGAGATGCATGTTCAGTTTTAAGTGTAGATGATGTTAAAGAATTGTGCCAAATTAATGAAACTTTTTCTATTACAAATGATGGTGTATTGTGTCAAGCTTGTTACAGTTATTCCAGACGGCATTCCACACGCATGAAAAAACAATCCTTTGAAGAATTGGAAAAAGTATTTATCAAAGACTCATGAACACTGATGATGGCACTGATGAACAACTATTAAACAAAATCCTAAACATAGTGTTCCTTCATGTACATGTATGCAAGCTTTGTAAGGAAGATGGTTGTTTTCGACAATATATGAATACTTAATGGTTCAACTAAATGCTGCATGTAACGATGACCGACAGCAGTACAGACTTTACACAAAAGTCCAGTTTATTTGAAAGGAAGACGTCTGCATCGCTTTGGAAAACTCTTGAATGTTCATAAGGCTGCACGCAAGAAAGGGTTGTTTTTTACAGAGCTAAAATGACTTTGGATGACATAATTAATGCATGCATGGCACATGGTGCATTCAAAACTCCGTCCACAGAAACGAGGGGAAGTTAGTGAAGAAGAGGGTACATCTGATTTTGTTAGAAGTGAAGAGTCTCAGTTCAATTAATACTTCATCTGATGGTGATTTGTCATTTAGAAGAACCATCACTGACTTCAATGAATCATTGCGCAAGCAAGGAAAGTTAATAACTGAACAATTCCTAAAAAATCCTTTATCTGTTATTGACTTTGACATTAATAAGGCTTGTTCGATGTTTAACCCATACAGTACGTGTGGAATACCATATGTGGTCTTACAGCCACGGTAGATGAGTTGTCCTCTTTCAGGCAGTCAGATACTAAAGTTTATAAAGAGTTCATTACATTTAAATCAGACAGTACACAAGCAGGACGAAAGAGAAAACATAGAAGAGTTGCTGCAGTATTTTTACTCCAATTTCTTATGAATGATGAAAATTCCTATCCCTTTCATATTGTCATGGCTAATTACATTAAGAAATTGTCACATTCATCAAAGCTCCTGAAGACATTAAATAATATTGGATTTGCATGCTCAGACAGTACGTTGGATCGATTCTTACAATACATTCATGACAGGCGAGGCGAAGCTGGACCTCTTTCACAATTACAGCCTTCTGCTTTTACTTTAGTGTCAATTGACAATATTGATGTTTTGACCCCCTTTGCAGCTGTTGAAGTTGATAAAACAAGAAGCTGGCACGGGACCTCAATCATGGCCCAACAGCCCAAACCCCTTACTGAAACTCTACATAGATATGAACAGTTAGACACTAGAACCTGATGAAAGTGTCAACAGTATCCCAAGTTGCAGTACAGGTGCTGAATCACAAAGTACCATTGTCAAGAATGCACCTGCTGTGGTGAAAAAGCCATCTGTTCGACGAAGAACTGCTCAGTTGGAATCGTTAGATATACCTGGCCCCTCATCTTTTAATCCCCCATTAAATAAAACGTCAATACATTCTCAGCTCAGCACTGCCAGTTTTGAATTATCTGAAGAAGAGACACTTTCTGAGAAAAAAATCAATACAGATATTATGTTGTATATTACAGAGCGTTAGCATTATATTCTTAATGATATTCCAACTGTAATTCGGGGTCTAAAATTTAAGCTATCATTAGAGAATGAAAAGTATGTTAAAAAATCTAAATTTTCTTACATATACATGTACATCCTAAATGAAAAGGCAGACTGTCCAGCCACTCTCAAACGTTCTCTTGGACTAAAGTCTTTTATATGATTCATTTAGTGTAAATAAAAAGATCAATCAACTTGTCATTGCTGGTGATGGTGCCACTGTTCGATGGCTAATACATTTGAAAGCAGAATATGGAGAATCACTGGACTGGATGATCCCTTCCTAGGGGATTGGCACATTTTGAAGAATTTCCAGGAAGTGCTAATGAAGATTTTTTGGGATGCCGGTCTCAAAGAAATAGCAAAACGAACCCACAAACAAATGACCCTTAATAGTCTAGGTAATTGTTCAAATTTTAAGAGGACACATATATTTCTTTTACAAGTTTATGAAGCAATTTTTATGTTTTGATTTCAGTGTTTCTTAGATCATAGAGATAAGGATACGGTACTCAGTTTAGCAAAGATTACTTTTTGCAAGAAGTTGGAAAGCTTGTGTCAAATATAGAGTACCGGTATGAGGATGGAAATTTCAAAGGGCTTCCAGATTTTTTACTGAGACAGGAACAGTTTTTTGTTCAGTATTTGCTACCCCTGCAGAATGAATAAATTTCTGTTTAATGACTGCTTGTGTTATATTCATCTTTGGATTGCTATAAGATCAGGAAATTGGAACTTACACAATGCAGCACTCAAAGCCATGGCACCTCTGTTTTATGCATTCGATCGACAGAACTATTCATATCTTATTCCTGCTCATATTCGCATGTGACATACACTGCCAGAGTATAAATTAGACCATTTTAGAAGTGGAGCTATTGTGAGTAGCATATCGGGTGCAAATTTTTCAATGGTAGCTCCAGATGAAACACATGAGATGACGATAAATAAGGACTGTAAAGTAGCTTTTTCCAATCACTTACCTCTACATGTTGAAAAAATGTGTGCCACATTGCAGTGCCAAGCTCAGTTGGTTACACAACTTGAGGAACAGATAGGTACATATATCTAGAAAAGGTCATTTGCAACGGGATCTTCAAAAATCAGTTATTAATTCTGAGTTTGCAAATGTCAAGAGTTACTTTCATGTGGTATGTAAAACTTCAATGTTCATTCCCAATCAACCAGAATCGTTATTTCATGTTTTCACCAATGTGTCGGCCAGTCCAGTCCAACAGAAATCTCTCCTGTCATACAGTGAATTGGGTGAAGAAGCATACCTCTCATTTTGTAAAATACAGCTATTACAAGATACTTCTGTTAAAAAGCCAGTAAAAAGGAAATTCAAATTGAGGACCTTTTCAAAGAAGAAAGTAAGGGCTAGGAAAGCAATTGACCTGGAGAAAGAAAAGCGCTTGATTACACTTTGTTATAAGAGAATGTTAGCCAGTTTCCAATCTTTGTCAGTTCATAGAAGCTCCTAGGGCAATATGTTCTCCAAGCGGACTTCCGAACAAAGGTGCCAAATCTGTTATATATGACCATTCTGATAAACGTTTCACCTCTGACTACCAGATTATTAGTAATATTTTATCTTTTAGTGATTCTGATGTTTGTTATATTATAGAAGGTATGAACATAATTTATACCTCACCATTGAGACACTTCAAAGTATTTGAAGAATATGCCCAATTATTGATTCGGAGATGAATGGATTCATACATACTTTCGTAGGGGATATAAAGAGGTTCAAATATTATTTGACCAATGTACATGTAACACTCAAGGGATATCACCTAAAGGGAATTGAAAGAAGTAGACGGGATAACATTGATGAGAGTAATTCAGGTAATATATTGGAAATCATAGATGACAGCATTCCACTGCCATCTAATTGGATGAACTTTCTTAAAATAAGAAAAAATAAGCATGCTCTTTGTAGGTATTTGTCAAAAAAAATTACTGAATGTGCGCAGTC
Organism: Strongylocentrotus droebachiensis; assembly: GCA_035222895.1. Lineage (NCBI taxonomy): Eukaryota > Metazoa > Echinodermata > Echinoidea > Camarodonta > Strongylocentrotidae > Strongylocentrotus > Strongylocentrotus droebachiensis. The sequence goes on from JAVYIG010006506.1 coordinate 105,215, forward strand.
AGTTTTTCACAATAGTGGTCAGGTGTTTATAACATCAGGAGGTTTTCACTTAGGAAAAAAGGAAATTCCTGAATGGAGTGGTACTATTGTTTCTACACAAGGAACAAAAAGGCATGAACTTGTTCATAATCATGAAGAATCTGATTCACAGATTTGGCTCCATGTATTAGGTACTACATGCAAAAATATCCACATTTATTCAATTGATGGAGATATTGGCATGATTGGGCTACCACTGGAGTTACTTGAAAAAGAAGTTGTAGTACAGTTTCGAGCTAGACTTGGGGATGAAAAATTTCTTCACCTTTGTGCATTACAGTCAGCAATATTGGAAGATTCTGATCTAGCACGGTTGCTTAGTAAAAAAATCAAATCAATGTAACAAAATGTCTTCAGGTATTGTATATAGTGGATGAGACTTTGTCTCCTCCTTTGCCCATCTCGGAAAAGGTATCTTTTTCAAAGTGTTTTTCCAGTATGCTTCATTTATATCAGGGAATCTCACTTCAGCATCTCCTGGTCAACTTTCTCAAACTAATCTGAATGTCGACTCTGATTTAGGGTTGTTGGCATTTTATCGGCTGATACTATGTGTCTATTTCAATGCCAATCGACCATGCTTGCATAATTTTAGTTCTCCAGTTGAACTATTTGATAGTATTCAAGCAGACGCTGTAGAAGAGCACCATTCAGAAGCTTTAGATATTGTGCGAAAGGCCTCATGGAAGGGAGTATGTGAGGATGAGCTGATTCCCTCAGACAAAGCCCTTCAACTACACTGTTTGCGTAAATGTTGGGACAGTACTGTTTGGGAAACGTAATGCTCAGCAAGTTTATGTACCCTGACATAACTAAGTATGGTTTTAAGGTATCACAGCATGATGGAGAGGTCTTAGTTGATGTTGAGTGGGATTCTGCTGAAAATATAAATAAGATCAAAGAAAATGTGCTTTACCTTACCCGTGGATGTGCATGCTCCAAGAACAAATGTAAAAATCGACAGTGTAAATGCAAGAAGCAAAATAATTTTTGTGGTCCGGGCTGTCGGTGCAAAGGTTGTGAAAATGTTCCCGGTGTTCAAACAGTTCAGAATCAAACATTTCAAAGTGAAGATGATAATGATGATGATGATGATGATGATGATGAAGATGAAGATGAAGATGAAGATGATTATGCTGATGCCTACAGTGATGTTGTTAATGATAATGACAATTATGATGAAGATGGCAATGATGAAGGTGCCAACTACATGACCTCTACTACTCATTCTGACAACACAAATTACTTTACCTCAAATGTTATTAGTTCAGATTCCGAAGATTCTGATGAAATTGAGTCATGAGGAGTTATTAAAAGCTATATGTATATATTTTCCTTTTCTGTTACGGGTATACTTGGTAATTGTACCTAAGATATTTCTGTATTCACAGTATTCTGAGGCCGGCTATGCCAAATTGTTTGCCAGTTTCTTCATGCCAGTCACCATTGTATTTTGGAGGAAATTTTTGTCTTTGTTTATATGTGTTCATAGTTTTAAGTGACTGTGCTGAATGTATTTCCTTGCCAGGTGCTATGCCAAATATTATGCAATATACATGTGTATATTGTGCAATATATATTGTACACTGTTGTGTTTGTGTGTACAGGAACATACATAGATGTAGATTATTATAAGATGCCAAAATGTACATGTAGTAATTTTTGCACATTTTAAGTGTTTGACATGACTTTGCTGTGTGCTTTTCCTTGCCATTTATTTTGGCAAAGAGTTATATTTACATACAAGTAGATACAGTAGGTGTAAATTATTATATGCTTTGATAGATGTATTAATCTTTTGGCTGTTGGTGCTGTGATACTAGCTTATTTTATGAGCATGCAGTCATATATGAAGTTATGTGCTTTGCCATTTAGCCAGTGGGAATTTTTTTAAAGCTTTATGATTGATTTTCATGTTCACATTGCCAGTATCTGTAAATGTGCAAAATATTTAATGTCTTTCTTCTGTTCCATATCTTGAACAGAAAATTACAGTTCAGCACTATTGGAACATGGATGATATATCATATAGATAAGGCCTTGAAATACCTGTCTCTGTAGATAGTACATATAATTGTTTTCACCATGAAGAACTTGTTTGCACTTGTACAGCAGAATCTTGAACATGATGAAATATTGATATCGTGATTGCAGATGACATATACATTCATGTTTTATTTGCTTTATTTTTAGGTGCAAATTAATCTTCAACACATACCTCAGCTCAGGAAAAACTGGAAATAAAAGTGTGTGATTCATATGTTGTACTTATTTGATACCACATATATTATATATTCTATTCTCTATGTACCATACTTATCTGTAAGTGTGTGAAACTGATCACCTTTTTATTCTTGCATATATTGTAAGCTAATCTATCCGATCCTTGTGGGACGCCCCATAGCAGCGTTCTGGGATTAGACTTCACATCCTTGACTAACACACTCTGTTGTCTTCTCTCAACACCTTCTCACCCTCAATCATGGAGCCACAAAAACCTATGGTGACAGGGCATTTGCATGTAGTGGACCAAAACTTTGGAACGCTCTCCCAGTGTCGCTACGCTCCGTGACTGATGTTGAAGTTTTTAAAAGAGCGCTGAAAACCCACCTCTTTGATGAATGCTTTGAGTAATTATTATGTAAACGTACATTGTACAGCGCTTTGAGAGGGCCTTCGGTCCTGAAATGCGCTATAAAAGAACGAACTATTATTATTATTATTATTATTAAAAAGGCTCGATTGCCGATCTCATTTTTTTTAAAGTCTTGTAGCTAAGTAAACATTTCTATTATAATTGGGAGTCAAATTGCCATTGGATTTTATTTTCAAGGTAGAAACTAGAGAAAACAAATCAAAATCTAAAGGTTTTTGACCGCGCCGCGATCCAACCGGCCAGCCAATCAGAGAGCGTGCATTGGCCGATGGACTACAGCCTAAACATGGGCGATTTACTCGAGAAATGCGTTTGGAATATAACAAAATGACAAATTATCGCCATATTTCGGCCAAGTATATCTCTAATATGCTTGAAACACCCCCAAAATGTTGAGTCGAGGTAAAAATCATGGAATTTGTAGCATTTGGTTAATTGGTTTGCATTTATGACGGATTATCTCTATACCACAAAACAGAACGCCATCAAAAAATAAATGCCTAGATCTACAACTTTATAAATCAGAGCGGATTTTCATTTCATAAAAAAGAGCAAGATTTCTTCTTTCAGAAAATGTGCACTTTTGATAGGTTTTGTCGGTTTTATTATTTTTGGTTCCTAACTTCAGTCAACAGCTCTACATCATGGAGTCTGGCTAACAAAAATGGTCATTTTTTTGTCATTTTACCCTAGCTCTAACCCTAAACCTAACCCTAAACCTAAACATGCAAAAACTGACCGTTTTTGTACCTGGGCCGAGTTGTCCCCTGGTCCGAGTTAGCCCGACTCCATGTAGACTCTAGAGCTGTTGACTGAAGTTAGCAACCGAAAATAATAAAACACACTAAAGTATAGGATAACCGTTTTGACCTAGCGTATTGGTAATATTAATGTTTCAAATGACAAAGAGCATTGGCTTATTACGTATTCATGACCCCGTTTGGCGAGCGGTTCCACGTCAGGTCGCCTAATGTCAGCCCGCCCCATTACAAAGTCGCCCTCAATTGGTCATGTCGCCTCCCGATTTTTTTTTGCCGATTTTGGGATTCTTGGTCAGCTCGCCCCCACTCTTTTGGTCACTTCGCCCCCTAATTTGTTGTTTTAATTTGATGTCTTTTACAAGTTCAAAGTCAAGCAATTTTTTAGTTTCTGGCATCTCAGTACTATGTTATTACCAAATATTGAACATTTTCCTCGCATTTTCCATTGTAACTGCATATTTTCGAGGATATTTGCATCTAACTAGTTTCCACCAGCTTTATACGTACTACCACATCGATCGTTCTGGCTGGCTTAGTGACAGAACTTAAGGGAGTATCCACAGGCTATATAGGGATAATAAGGATTTTATAGATTGGCTTTCTTAGCTTTTCTCGAGTATAATTTGTACACGCAAGCAAATTAGAGCATTTTCAGATCCCTTTTTAATCCCATATTTGTGTTCACTACTACAAGACCCAAGAACGTGTCGTCATGAGATAGTTGTAAAAGTTTAAAAATAGAAATAGAAGAGAATGTCTCTACATTGAATTAAAAAGTGAGCTATAATTGATATGACTTAGAGTCTATATAAGTTTATTATGAAGCAAATAAATCGAAATAAAAGCTTTCGGTGGTAGACCCAAATGAACGAAACGTTATCTAATTTTACTCTCAATTCATTCTATAAATGCGTGATTTTGTTTAAAGAATATTATAAGGGACGACCATGCGTGACCAACATGAACACCTGCTCATCTTTTCAAGTATTCGAAAGCACTATAGAGTCTAGATCTAATTACTAAATTAGGTTCCAACCTTAACCTGTCTAATAATTTGTGTTTGTTTTTTGTATAGATGTCACTTTCTTTTAATCTGTGCACAAATAAAAAGCAGTTATTCCTTCAAATACATACATGTACCTTATTGTATGTCGCGGCGCTTTTGTCCTTCATTATTATAAAGCGCGCGAAGGATAAAAGGTAAAGAAAGAAAAGAAAGAAAAGAAGAAAAAGGAAACAAAAGAAACGGGGGATGAAAGAGAGGAGAGAAAGAAAGAGAGAGGGTGGTAAGAGTCTAGGAGAAGAGGGGTGGAAGTAAGAGAGAGAGGGGATGTTGGGTGGAGTCGCCACGTCCAAGGAGTACGAAAGATGCGCATAGTCATAGATAATTATGTTGCTGTGTCGGGTCCGCTTTGTCGGTATTCTTGCTCGATCCTCGTGTACTTGTAGGAGGCGACTGTGTTACTGTGTATATAGGGGGTATAGGAGGCGACTCGACCACACAATTTGGGGGCGACTACGTTAGGAGGCGACTGCGTATACTATAGGAGGCGACTGCGTATAGGAGGCGACTGGCTTGGGGCGACCTGACCAGACACCTGGCGAGCATACGAGTAGGCCTAGATCTAGATCTACGATAAATACGAACACTCAATTATCAGGGCGCTGCGGTCTGTCTGTAGCTACTTGTTGAATGTTGGTTGCTTTCTTGCATGTCCACAAGGTCAGACCACAATCTGAATCATGACAATGGCACAAAAACAACATTTGTAGCAATGCAATCTATACACAGTTAATCGTGTTAATTCTAATGAACTATAACTAAAAAACAAATAGAACTTACCTCCATCAGAATCACTCTCGCTGCTAGTAAAACGAGCTGGTTTCTTACTGCTCCGGTTCGCCATGTTGTCGATCGCGAAAGAACTACTTGTACTTGCCGCGCGCCGGTTAGGCCCTTGTAACTCAATGTTGAGTTTCCCGTCACATTTTTTCAGCTCATAAAGAGGCAACCATTTCATTATTCATTATTCATTATTTGCGAGATTCCTTTATGCTAACTTTTTACGAGCACTTAATTCATTTTCGTGGGTTCAACTTGTGTATTTCCAGTTTGTTAACTTAATACATGTATGAACATCTCATTACACATTGTTAGTATCTTGCTTATTTCCATGAATACAAACATCGAATATTGTTTTTAAAAAACCCACACACACATGCTATAAATCCAAATAGAGGAATAGTTTGATAGTAACAAGTGTGACAAACCTTTCTACCATAATTCACAATATTTTTAAGTACATGTAGGTCTACTATTAATATTAGTTCCAAGATATACATGATTCACAGCAAACATTTACACATGACTTACTTTAAAGCATCTTATTCTGTGTTAAATGCTTGTTTTAATTTTTTAAATTTCTTTATTCTTTCCTGACCTCAAATTTTGTTATTTCAGGGCTTTTGTAAAACAGAAGAATGTTCCTTCATGCATTAAAAAGGATGAACAGTAACTGTTATTATGCTGAATTCAATTGGATAGATTTGTTAAAGAGTTATGATACAGTGGAAGCTGGTAGAAACGTTTAAGACACCAACAAAAAAACGAGTCCATATTCACAATTCGTTGCAATTCACAACGGTAATTCAGAAGTCGAACCGGAAATAAAAAATAATTACACAAAAATAATGAATTATTTTCAGATTTTCGATCGCCAACGCGACGGGCGACGGGAAACTCAACATTGAGTTATAAGGGCCGGTTACTCATTTTATGCGTACTGCGCATGCGTTGAACCTGGCTAGCTGGTAAAGTGAAATCAGGCACGGTATTCACTATGAACATGACTGACAATGAGAGCGGACAAAATATACAGTTCCTCAGGTAGACAAAGGAACATCCCTTCACTGCTATTATGTAAAAATGTGTAGAACAGGTGTCACATGCATATTCACCTTTTTACATAATAGCTGTGAAGGGATGTTCCTTTGTCTACCTGAGGAACTGTATATTTTGTCCGCTCTCATTGTCAGTCATGTTCATAGTGATTATCGACCGATTATCGGTGCGCGTGCGGGAAAGCTTTCGTCCTTGAAGCCTAATTTGCATAAAGTAAACAACTTGTTTACTCCAAACCGCTACTAAAGAGACTTAGCAAAACTGTAAGATCTCGCTTTAGAAACCACCAAATGAAATGATTGAAATGTCAAATTGAAAAAGAAGAGTTGTTCTAACTCATTATGATTGCAGTTAGTAGTTAACTCTCGTTTTAATATGCAAAAACTGGGCAAAACGAAGCGCCATTTTATTTATTTTTTTGGCTGAAAATATTGCATTGTTTTTCATATTTTCCGTCTAGACGCCAGGCCAATACTTTCGTAAATGATAAATAAAAAATATAAGCTCTCCTCGAAATTTCTGTTCATAACTATTTTTTCCAGGGATATCACGGGAAAAAAACGAAGGCAATGTCATCGACGAACAATGGCGAAACGTTCGCGTAAGCTTAAGTCCAGTCCCCATCTATAGGTTATGTGCATGACTCTCGCGGGGAGTCCTTAATTGTGTATAAACACGTGCGTGCATGGACCACAGAACTGTAAAATACGTATTTAAGAGTTCTGTGGCATGGACGCGCGCGTGTGTGCAGGGCTGAGTGAGCTGGACTCGGTCAACTCCTTGCATCTTTTGATAAAAATATGTCGAATTTTAGCCAAACATGCATTGTAAGGGTACTGTGAAGATATGTGGTCGATCGAGTTGGTGAAGTACAGTGAAACCTGAGTATACCGACGCAACCGAAACAGAAACAGATACAACTGTAACTTTAGAGGTCACTGGACTGCAGCATGCCACATCAGCTCATGTTTTAAACATTCATGAATTATTGCTCCCCGGCCCTCGCCCCGATGTGTATATAATATACAAAGTAGTGATAGATAAAAGATACAAGTTGATATGTATATTTATTTATAAGGGGGGCTAAAATAGGTGAGGGGTTCTGATTAATTTGTTGACATCATTCTGCAACATACATGCAAAAAACTTCCGTATTTCATAAATTTCTCGCGATTTGATAATGTTCTTGTTTATGTCATTTTGCCTCGAGTATTTCACTGTAATTCATCCCTTGAGCTGTGAATATAAATTTATTGCAATAAAATACATATTAAATTCAATTTAGTGTCCATAACTCAGTCTATTTGTTTAAAATGTATATCCCATGATTGTGGGTGGGTGTTTCAGTATTTTGGGCTTTGAAATACAGCACCTTTTAAATCTCCATTGTACTACTTATAGCTACTTGCGCCCTCTATGTAGCAAACAATGCCTAATCGGTGACCATTGGTCCCCCATTATCCTCTTTATCTTATATTAACTGAGAGCTGATTTGATGAGATAACCACCTGTCCAGTGACCTTGCAGGGTAGTCTAATCCCTCCTGTAAACTAGAACAGATGGGCTTTAAAATGAGTTAGAATGCTCAGAACCTGACTCAGACTGCAGAGTTTGATGTTTGGGGGGACACGTACATACATGTAATCGATCGAGGTAAAAAAAGGGGTCTACAAAATTTAAACCGATCCTGGAAATTTAGGGGGGCACGTGCCCCCCCCCCCCCCCCGTGCCCCCGCCCCCCCCCCCCGTGGCTACGCGCCTGACCTGACTAGAATGAACGGCATTTTGACATAGAAAAATAAAAATGGCAAGTTTAATAAATACCTAATTGTGCACTGAAAAGACCAAACTGGCAACGGGACGCATTTTGATCCTTGCAAATGCATAAAAATGGTATGTTTGACATTTAAGATTGCTCCCCCATAAAAAAAAATGAATTAAAAAAAAAATATATGAATTTAAAAAAAGAATATATATATTAAAAAAAATAAAATACGAGCGGCCCGAAAATGGTGAGCGGGCGGTCGAGGACAACCAAATGATTTTTTTTTTTGGCCTTATCACGGGAAAAAATCGAAGCCTCTTTTCACAGACCCCTGAAACAGGAAAATACCTATATCTTTAAAAATACATTACAGTTTGAATGAAAATTCATTTGAAGAATAATATCATGATTTGGTATGTGCTGTACATTTTTTATGAACTTTAAAGCTAAAATAAGGAGATACGCGAATGTGAATTTTGGACGAATTTTGCTCCTCTGTTCGAACAGGGCCTTGCTAGCCGTTACGAATTCAAAAGCTTTTACGACTTTTCGGGGTTTTAATTGCACCGTGGCCCTACGCCTGAAATCACGTAGACCATAGGCCGTTCGTTCGTCTCCTTAGATCAAGATTAATTGCAATGACGACGACGACCTTCGTCATTGCCTTGTTTTCGTTCACATTCTGCCCCATTAATTGCAATGACGACCTTCGTCATTGCCTTGTTTTCGTTCACATTCTGCCCCATTAATATTTTCCTTTTCCTTTTCGTCCAAAAATCCCATTCATTTTGCACGTAGTGCTTGTCCTTCCTAGTTAGGTACTTTCCTCAAGTCCTTTTCCTTTCAAATTTCTTAGGCATCATCTCTAGCATCTCATCCAGGTCACTACATTCTTCGATTTTCGAAATCACTCATGCATGACCGTCCAGGCGCCATTTTGTCCGTTTCTGGTCCATTTTAAGGCCTTTCTTTCTTCCTTCCTATCTCCACTATCCGAGATCCTACACATTTGTAACAAATTCCTCTAGATAGTCTAAGAGATGTTCTTTTATCTGCGACGGATAACCTGCCCTTCAAAATGCCATCTTCATACTCAAAATTCAAATCTGAAACCGACTCCGTCAAAAATCTCTCAAATTCTTGAAATATGGACCCCTAAATAATCTAAAACTGCCATAACTTTCTCATATAAATTCCGTTTTGTATTTAAATCTCACAGTATCCTTATCTCATAATTGCACATAGCCATGCCAAATTTCACGCTCCAATGGCTATGCAAAACATAAATAGCGCCCTCTAAAGTTCTGAGAATTGGCTTTCTTTCTGTGGCCGTATCTCCATTATGGCTTGGCAAACCCGTACCCTTTTTTGGATTTAGATACTCGAAGATATGCCCTTTCCAGCCATATACAAAATTATATACCCTATCACTGACCAAATTTGAGAAAATTGCCCTCCAAATTCGCCCTTTTCAAGAAAATTGAGAAATAACTTCAACTTGCTCTAAAACGGCGATCTTTAAACCTACATCAATGAAACTTGGCAGACACATGTATCCATATACGTGACAACTGTCTGTCAAGTTTGGTAAAATTCGAATATGTCAGCGCAAAGTTATCGCCCAAAATGATGAATTTACTATGCATTACGTCCCACGTAATAGCGCGTTTAATGCGTGCAATACATTGAGCGCAGATAACAGTGGTTTCAAACTGACCGCAATGAGGTGCTCTTTCGAATGATACCAAGTATAGTATATGTTCACACAGAAAATTGTGAGTAAATTGCATTTGAACAAAGGTTACTATACGAATTCCGCCGAGTTTCCGCCCGATTATAACACGTATCGGCTATGACGTCATTTTCCAGACTGCTTTTCGCCCCTTAAACGTCCTTTTTTTTCCTTGAAAATTTGCAGTGACATGCCGAGTTCCAATACGCAGGGCACCTCTTGGCCGGATTTTTGAAATTGGTCAAGGGGGCCATTTAAGACGCCATTTTGTCCTATAAATCTATTTTACATCACGTGTTTCGATAGAATTATCATAGAAAAAAAGAGAGTAGTTTACAATAACAATTATGGAAATTCTCTTTCTATTGATAACCAAATACTGGCCCATAAAGAGACGTAAAGAGGGAGAGAAAAAACAATTTAACTCCGGTCATAATACAGATCCTGTACGTTTTCCACCCATGCATTACACGCATTGTCTATGGGGCATATCGGGTTCACGCTATTGGCCCCAGAACGATCTTGATTGCAATGACGAACATGCACCAAATCCCGTTGGTTTTTTTTAACACAGTGCTTGCGAGCCCTTTCTAGGTTTTTTTTCCCCTATCCCAATTTCTTTCAAACTTCGTAGGAATAGTCACTACCATCCCCATCAAGATCACTGTTGAGGCCTTTCTTTCGCCCTACCTATCTCCAATATCACAGAAGCTACAGACTTCGTACAAATTGCTCTGGATAGTCCGAGAGAGAAGCTCTTTCGTTTGACACGTAGAAACATGGCGTCATTGCACGCACATCGTTGTGACACGATTGCATTTCTAGTATTCTCCTCCTTAGTGTTTTCCTTATCGTCGGGAAATCGCATTCGTTTTGCACGTAGTGTTTGTCATTCCTAGTTAGGTGTTTTTCCTCATGTTCTTTTCCTTTCAAATTTCATAGGCATAATCTCTAACATCTCATCAAGGTCACTACATTCTTCGATTTTCAAAATCACTCATGCATAACCGTCCAGGTGCCATTTTGTCCGTTTCTGGTCCATTTTAAGGCCTTTCTTTCTTCCTTCCTATCTCCACTATCCTAGATCCTACAAACTTCTAACAAATTCCTCTCGATAGTCTAAGAGATGTTCTTTTATCTGCGACATATAACCTGACCTTCAAAATGCCATCTTCGTACTCGAAATTTAAATCTAAAACCGACTCCGTCAAAAATCTTTTAAATTCTTGAACTGCCATAACTTTATCATACAAATTCTGTTTTGTATTTAAATTTCACAGTATCTTTATCTCATAATTGCACATAGCCATGCAAAATTTCACGCTCCAATGACGATGCAAAACATAAATAGCGCCCTCTAAAGATCTGGGAATTTTGATTTCTTTCTGTGGCCGTATCTCCATATGCTTGGCAGACCCGTACCTTTTTTTGGATTTAGATACTTGAAGATATGCCTTTCCAACCATATACGAAATGATATACCCTATAACTGACCAAATTTGAGAAAATTGCCCTCCAAATTCGCCATTTTCAAGAAAATTCCGAAATAACTTCAACTTGCTCTATACATCAATGAAACTTGACAGACACATGTATCCATATACGTGACAACTGTCCGTCAAGTTTGGTTAAAATTCGAATACGTCAGCGCAAAGTTATCGTCAAAAATGATGAATTTACTATGCATTACGTAATAGCGCGTTTGATGCGTGCAATACATTGCGCGCAGATAACAATGGGGTCAAAACTGACTGCAATGAAGTGCTCTTTCGAATGATACCAAAG